>NAJQ01000395.1:3757-26982 GCA_005059865.1 Friedmanniomyces simplex
CACCGATTCAAGATCAGCTCCGCAATCGCGAGACTGGTCTGTGTGACGCGAGCCTGGGCATGTGCGTACGGGACCGTGCATGAGATGATTGTGCACGCTTGCACGTCCTTGCACATTTGCGCACACTTGGGGCATTCGCGTACCTAAATGCAGATTGGCTGGTGGTTGGATGTGACAATTCGGAGGTAGCTCCCGTGTTGCAACCACACGGGCTAGCCGGATCGAGTGTAGTCATCCGATATGGAGCACAGATCTCACCGCTAAGCTCTACTGAGAGTAGCGCATGAGACTCCCCTCCTGACTGTACGTGAGAACAGGAAGGGTCATCGTGACAGTCTTGAACGAGATCCAATCTCGAACGTGGACGCCTCCGATTCGCAACCCTCAAGCGTGCGATGGGTCAAACACTGTCCACAACACTCTTCGCTGATGTTGTCGAGGCATTGATCGGTGCGACGTTCTTGGACACTGACGATGAACTCGAAGCGGCCAGGAAATGCATCCGTCACCTCCTTCCAGCGGTGCCGCTGACCGACCCTCCCATTTCACCATGTCCGCCGATCCCCGCGAGCCTCGCAGCGAGTATTATCGAAGCAGAACGCCTCATCGGCCCGGCCGAATCTTCAACCAAAAGACTCTCCTGCTTGAAGCTCTAACGCTGAGCTCAGGAAGCTCTCAATTCCACGTCGAATCCTACCGACGCCTCGAGTTCCTCGACGACGCCGTCTTGAACCTAATCGTCATGATGCGTCTCCTCCGGGACCAGCAAAGTACAAACACACTCACCCAGGGTAAGTCGACTCGCCTCCCTGCGGCTCTGGTCAACACCCACCTCCTTGGATACTTCAACCTGCATTTTCGTCTATCCTGTCAATCACCCACTGTGTACACCACTCCCGAGGCCGGCGACTATCATATCACGACGATGGAATCCCACGTATCCCTGGGGCATTTCCTCCGCCATGATTCCACTGATTTGACCACCGCTCAACAGGAATGTGTCCGGCGATATCAAACCCTCTCGGCTTTGTCACAGGACGCACTGGAATACAGCGATTCGTACCCTTGGGAAACCCTTCTCGCACTCCACCCGGCCAAATTCCATTCCGACATGATCGAAAGCGTAATCGGTGCCATATTGGTCGATAGCGGAGGCCAACTTCAACCGTGCGAAGATTTTTTGACGAATTGGATTGATAGAGTATCTGGACCGGCTGGTTGGAGAAAACGTTGATGTTGTACATCCGAGAGATCCGCTACAGCAGCTGTCGGGATCGAGAGAGGTGAGTAATAATGTCAAAAGCGAGGGAATCAAGCGACAAGCGATTTGGGGGAGAGTTGATGGTAGATGGCGTGGTCAGGGCAAGAGGATGAATGCTCATCGAAAGTCTTAGTTACTGCCAAGTTGGCGAGGATGGGATTGAATGGTTGCTGATCGAGCATGGGCCGGGTAAAGTGCGAACTCTTCTGCAATTCTTCACAGTCGATAACAGCTCGGTCGCCTTTGGCCTCAGGTCATGCTTTGTCCCGTCAATAGAGGCACATGAAATTTTGCAACGAGCCCGGATCAACAGCGTCCCCAACATTATGACGTCAAATCGGGTAGTCTCGCGATGGAGTCCTATGGAAACCTGTTGAGATCTTTGTACCCTTTCAAGTTCTTTCACATTAAAAATCGCTCTTCTGCAAAGTCTTGCATCTCTTACAGATAAGCTTCGCTTCATGAAGAGTACTTTACATATCAACAAACATCCGCAATGGCATTGTCCGTAACATGCGGGAAACTGCACTCTGCTCCTTTAGTACATCCTGCCCCATACTTACACTGGTGGGCATACAAGCAATGCCTGTCATGGCATGGCTGCTCTTTCCGGCAGAGGACAGATCTCGCAATACGTCTCAACGCGTGACTCTCCTCAGCATCCAGCCGCCGGAAGTCGTGGTTATTCTTGCAAGGGTCGCAAGGACATTTTGTCAAGTAGTGTCGGTTACATAACTTCATCGCTTTTAAAAGTGTATGATTGCAATCTCCAAAAGACCAGTCGAGAGGAAATCGAGACAGTTGATTCATTAGCACGACGAGATGATCCAGTCTATGATCATCGAAGTGTCGTCAGATGTCAGATCGAGCTGGAGGGCGGCCATATAAGCTCGCTGCAAGCCACTTGCGTCACTGCTTTGCGCGAGCCACTTCGCTCCATGACTATGCGGCGCGCAATGCCCAGCAATAAACAAATAGTTCAGCTTTCATTATACCGAGCCTGTGTGGAAATTCAGAACGCATTGCATACTCGAGGCTATAACATCGTGGTCTAGTGGTGGAGTGCAAGACTGGATCATAAGATGCGCGCAAGAAGAGAACCTAGTGCTGCGCATGCAGCGTCACACAAGCCCGGCAACGTTACACATGTGGATCCAGGAATGCAGACATTCATCCACTATGGCAAGCAAAACTGCAACAAGCAGTGGGAGACAAAGGGAGGGAACACGAGGTAGAGCAGTACCTGGCCGCAGAGGAAGCACAACGCTTCTAGTCCCAAATATATGAAGAAGACGGACAGCGTGTCCTTGCTGATGAACAGGCCACGCCGATGGCCGGAGCCTTAGGCCCGAAAAGGCGTGCTTGCGGACTGGACGATAACATCTTACAAGGATTGAGTACTCCTAGCAAGCACTCCAGATCCACCACGAGTGAGCGTTCGAGAGCAAGTAGCCCCAGCAAGCCGAATATCCTCCGCTCATTGCATCAACCGATTCGAAACAAGAGCTTGGACAACACACACTTCCCAGCTGATGCCAGACTGTCTCGTGCGACACATTCGGCGCTTTGCGGAGGGATTTGAAACCATACCTGAAGACCTTAGAGCCTCCCTGGAGAACAATTACCTAGACGAATCATACCTGGGTCAGAACGTCATATGCAAGTCCGACTCTGAGCGCGCTATGCTAGGCGACGACGTGGTGAGTAGGGAGGTGTTTTGCATATGTCTTCAAGCGCAGGGTTGTCAGCAAAGGAACGAGATCGAGGCTGCGTGGAACTCTCGTGTCAATGGCCCCATCTTGTCGTCCGTGGAAGGACTGTCGTCTTCCACAGCTTGCCCTCCAAGGAGTGTTGGCTCTTGTTGTGGAAGCGATTACAGCAGGCCGCTTTCATCTCTTGCTCGCAGCTCAAGGATTCAGACACAGCACATGAGCAGTCGATCCTAGCAAAATTCCAGCTCCTCACGGACCTCGATGACTGGGCGAATGCACGAGACGTCAACACGCTCGCGTCGGCTATTGCTAAAGCCAAATTCGAGACGGCAGACGTGACTGCGAATAATCTCATAGCGGTCACTTCGGATGATGTGACCCAAGCATTGGATAAGACCATTGCAGAAAGAAAGCTTCTGAAGTCCTCATTGCCCTCGACGACCCTTTCGAAAGGCTCGGCCCGATTATTACCGGGCTGTGAGCGAGTGCCGTTTGTGCAAGTCCCATCAAGCTTGAAGGTCATGGATACTGACTTGTTCGTTGAGGAAGATGAAATTGTCGAAGCGGAAGAAGACATGGAACGTAATTATGAACGATCCGAGGCCACCCCGGAACAGACGGGAACACGAGCTGTCGACCGCGATGCTGGAGTATCTGATGAGATCTGGGCTGTACTCGAGCGAGACAAGTAGCATATGGCCAAAGAACAGAGTCGATATCACCAACTCGTCCAACGACGGGCGGGTTCTGAGAAGGCCTCGAAAGAAGGCGATGAATCCATGGCGCGTGAAGAAGTAGACTGGATGGACGTGGACGACGAGAACGAGGATACAGACGACGAGGGTGACGAAGAGCGCCGACGCTGAGAACGCGAACGCGTCGCTCGCGAGGTCCTGCGTCGGAAGCGAGAGGCTATGCTGGAACAGCTGAGGCGGGAGAGAGCCGAGGAAGAGTGCGAGAGACAGAAAGAGCTGAAGGACCAGTGCGTATTGCAACAAATGGGCGTTTGTCCCATGGGGTTACAATGAACCAAGCAAGCTTGAGGATATCGCTGCGCTGGGGCCTCGCATTCCATCTCAGACTCCGAGCTGCAGTCTTTCTCGTGAGTGCCCGTCCATGTTATCCGAATGAATCAAGCGTGGCACTATCTCCGGCTGAGAGTAGTTCGAAACTAGCCAGCAACTTTTGAAATACATGGCATTGTTGGGTCTGCAGAGAATGATAGTGTCAAGCAAGTTATGATGATCACTCCGCGCGAAGTGCAGGACTATGTCCATCGGTAAGTTAGTCGAGGAAAATTGGTGTGCACAGTCACGCACCCGAGTGGAGTCTGGACTATCGCGCATTGGAGCTTTTAGATGCTTCGCGGTGCCCGCCACTCGTATCGTAGACCTCCGATAGAGGCTTTCTCCTATCATAGCACCTTAGCGCCAACAATAACGTACGTGACAAATCTTGTCGTTTGAAGGAGGAGTGCAGTTCACGGGCCAATGGTGAAGCGATATGTTGAATTTGGTACAAATGTCTCCATGTCGCGGGTACGGAAGAGGCTTTGAGAGGATCCTAATGTCCATCAAGTGACTCGCCAGAAGGGGTGCATCCGTCAAAATGCTGGTCTGTGTATGTTCGCTCTTCCAAATTGTTGGCTACCAGAATCGTCCCTGAGCAATGTGCAGAGCCACATGCATCGCACTAAGATGTGTTTAGGTTTGTGCCTTACAATGCCCATTTCTGCATCCCTCGCACAAGTCCCGCTGATATGGCCCTTTGCACTGACCTGCTTAGAATGGCACTTCGACCTCAATTCTAAGCCTGCTTTTGAGACGATATACGACCGTTTCTGCATAAGTGTTATTTAGAGTCGGCCAGCCAAGTCTATCGCGGCTGTGGAACATTGATGCCAAACTACTGCGTTGTATCTACACCGCGGTATAATCGAATGGTGATAGCTATACATCACGTGTCTCGCAAGAGGCAGCCATGAACCGTATTTACACGAAGTTGAGAACAGATGAGCACATTAGACGCTCGTCGACGAAGCCGTCGACGATTAAAACAAGAGCTCCAACATAAGCTAAATGGCTTGTCATCCTAGCTCCTGGACCGATGGCTTGCTGGCAATAATCTCTTAGGCGCGGTGCGTGCTCATAACGGTACATCCAAGAAACCATGATGACATGCACGTTACGAACTCGAATCAGAGTCTCCGGAATTTCACCAGTGAAGTCGGTACACCCTTTCCCTTCGCCGAAGTCGTAGGCCTCACCGGCCCCACCTTCTTCGCTGGCAAGGATTTCGCCGTCTCATTGGGTGTCGTCCCAGCTCTGCTGCCACGGCACCAGCCAGCTCGAAACCGACACGTACCTTCGTCTGCACTCTCAGCAATGGGATTCTCGAGTTGATAGCAAGCTGCTCGTCGCCGAAGATACGCGCAGTAGTTAGTGTTGCGATGTACAGCGAGGGTTGGTCGTCTCCGGCGGACAGCGCAGTATCCTAGCCACTGTTCACCAGCGCCAGCAAGTCCGGATCTTGCGAACTACTCTAGGGCAGCGCCTGCAGGCTCGCGCGGGGGAGCCATAGGAATAAGCGGAGGGTAGTCGTCAGCTCTTTAGGTTCTTAATAGCGGTCTTGGGCAATGTAGCCAAGGCTTGTCCGGGCGTCGGGTCGGCTTTTCTTGGCGGTTTTGAAATGGGCCGAAAACTTGGTGCGGTGGAGAAGGAGCTGGAGTTGTCATTTGTAGGACATCGTGACCGTGGACCGTGAAGAGGAAGCCGGTTCAAGGACCAGCCGGTAGCTTTCTTGATGTTGGAATGGTTTCTGCTGGGCTTTCTAGCATTGCCGCAAAGAACTGTACTAAATGGACGATGGAGCTCTGAGTATCGCGATCTTCAAGAGCAGGTACATCACGGCAAGCGTCACCTACGCGCTCCGCTTCCCACCCCTGCGCCTCCTGTCTCAGCTCTTATGGCACCCTAATCTTCTTCCCAAGCTCGCCATCAAGCTCGAATGCCCCGCTTTCGCACGCTCCTCGGACGCTTCCACGGCCGCCTGCTCAGGTGTACTTTCTCGAGTTGCTGCTCGCTAGCTCACTTGCTCGCAACCTAAGCACAACGTCGCTCAACTGTCTACTAACCATGACCTAGCAACGGTTGGACTCTTAGGGGCAACTCCCAGGCGCAGCCTGGGCGCAGTGTGTCTGACGGCGCTTGAATGCTTGACAGCAATTGCTTTCGGCGTGTCTTTCTTTAGAGTCTCTTTTCGGGGGCCTCGACGTGAGCCTGATGGATTCGATCAAGACATTACGAGCTCGCGTGGTTGCTGATCCCGAGAGGCAGAAGCTGGCCTCGCGGGTGTCAGTGTCGTCTGGAACGGCGCGCTACGCAGGACCTTCTCCATTGTCGGCGACAGTAAAGGGGGCTGCAATTGCTTGCCCTGCAGCTGTTGATATGTGACGCGAGCACTCGACAATGTCCTGACGGGGCTCAAGCAATCGATGCGATCCGTGCACCTCCTCCTTCGGATGGCAACTCCCAATAGGTGACATCGTTCCTCAGCGAATAGCCTTGACGCTCACGTAGAGGGTCAACGCGTGCCGCCACGTCTTGCTAGGGTTCCTGCGTCTCGTCCAAGTCTGTACTTACCCATAATGCCTTCGCAGCGTGATCTACCGCCGATGCTTGTCCGCAGACCCGGAGTTTTCAGCCGAGCGGTCGACCTGCTTCTGGAACGGAGGAACGAACAGCTTCATTAGACCCAGTTGAGCAGGTCCTTGAAACGCTCCTGTTCTCTGGGCGGGGTGTTCACAGAATTTATGGCAGGAAACAGCGAGTGCAGCGGTGTGGCGGGTCCCACTGTTGCTGTTGTTGCTCTTTCGGCGGCTTTGATACCTTCCGGCACCGTGATAAGCTCCTCGTTCTCCTCGGTGCTTGAAGTTGTGGGCTCGACACGAGCTGCCGCGGCTTCAACGACCCTGACAGCTCGCGTAAAGTGCACAGCCGCAACGCCTGGTTTGAGCACAGTGCTGGGGGAGCGGCGCTTAGCTGCACTTCTTCTACATTCGCGACGCGCCGACAAAGCAGCGTCTCGATTGCTACTCATTGCCATGGTGAGATCTATCGGATTCTCACCCATGAAAGATCTGGGTACCAAAGACCTCCTGCTACGCTTAGATCTTATTGCAGGTACCTCAGCGCCGGGTGAGCCGGCTTCGGTGATGGTCCTACGCCTTCTGCGGCAGGTGGTACTACCATTCGCAGCGCTTCCAGAGAGCTCGTCCCGCGGGTCATTGTAATTCGTTGACGGGAATTCAGAGCTATGTCGTCCCTGCTTCTTGAGGAAATGGCAGTGTGGCGCTGGCGCCGACGGCACCCATTCACTCTCGTCCTGCTGCTCCGGGGGACTCGACGGCGGGTCTTCATTATCCCAGCTGAGCGGATCCAATTGTTTGAAGGGCGTGACGCCGTTGCCAGATCGCCTCGTCTGCTCCGAAGAGTCTGGCGACGTCGTCTCGTCGCTCTGGAACTCAATCACGTCCCAAGTATGCAGCGTCGCTTCCGGCGCAAATGAGACGCGTCGGTCGGCGAGGATTCTGCGACGCACCGCCTGGCGCCCCGCTTTTTCAGTGTCGGTCGAGATGATAGGTTTGCAGCCCAGCACGAAGGCGAAATCGCATCTGATCTTCGCATCCTGCTGTACGCTCTCCGACTTGTCGATTTCGTCCGCGCCCATAGTCTCGCTTCTACCTTCAGTGTTCGTTTTTTTTTCTGGTGAGGGTCCCATGCGGAGGAGCGGGTCGCTGGATGTGAAAGGCGCGACATTTTCCTTGTTCTCGAAGTCCGCCATGCTATGTGTCGTGTCTGATGCTGATTAAAGTAATGTCCTTAGGCGCGGTCGAGTTTGGCAATGTCCTTTGGAGTCATCGTTAAGCAGAACACGAGATTTGTTGACAGGTCGAAACAATGAATTAGCGTACGATAGCTGCCGCGCTTTCCTGCGTTCCCATCCCAACACGACAGCCCAAGGGACCTGAGAGGAATTCGCGGCCCACTCCGCAAAGTTGCTTACACAGCCTCTGCCACAACCTTGTAGATAAAAGACATCACAACAACATAGACCTCACTCGAATTTTGGACAACCGCTCGAAGACCTCCCCTCCTCGGCGCACAATGCACACCGGCGCAAACGTGAAGAGGAGCTCATCCCACCGAAGCACAAGAAGCCAAAGACTCAGCAAGACCACAACCCCATGTAGACACCAGCGCTACCGCCAGCCATACAAGTAGCCTGCAATGATCGCGGAGTTGGATGGGTCCTCGAGACGAGGGCTCGTGTTATGGAGGCCCACGAGGACGGCCTCAATTCGAAGCAGATACAGAGGAAGCATGGTATATCACGGCGGACGCATTTTCGCATCCGGCCATAAGGTGCAGCGCCTGCAAGAATCGACAACCAAGGCCTAGTAAGACCTTCGTTCATTGACAGGCCTCTGTTGCTTGATATGATCGAGTTCGCAAAGCAGACCTTCGAGAATCGCACGCTTAAGTGGTCAGCGATACGAGACCCACTTCAAGGACTGCGTGGGTGGCGATGAGGAGACTGTACGCAACAAGTCACAAGACGTTGGGTACCGCAATTGCGTAGACTGTGAGAAGAGCTATCCACGCGTCGCCAACGTGGTGAAGAGGGCGGAGCTCTGTGCTGGCGCAAGGACTATTGGAAGCGAGTGCGCCTCACTGATGACTCGCACTTCTGTGTGAGCAGCAAGTGCTCGACGCACGATGTCCGCAATATCAACAAGAGTGAGCGAGACTGCGAGGAATTGTATGCAGTTCAAGGCCCGCAACCATAGGACTGTGCTACTCGCCTGGGGCATGGTTGGATGGCAGTTTAAGAGCACGCTTGTGTTCTATGAGGTGAACGAGAGCGTTGATGATCCGGCATAAGAAAAAGAGGTCGTTGCTGAAGAAGAGGACCTTCCTGGAGAGCCATCAAGCGAGATCCAGGGTATTCAAGCTGCAGAGGATGAGGTCATGGGTTAGAGCGCTCTTGCAAGCACCGTTGCATGGAGGGTTGCAGGCCCTTTCCTGCCAGACTTGCTACAAGAAGCCTTCGAAGCCCAAGAGCGGCGGCAACATGAACCAGGCGCAGTATCTCGAATGGTTCTTGAGAGGGTGGATCTGGAAGTACTTCACAGAGTCTCAGAAGGATTCACAGTACACCGCCTTTGTGCTCGTCGAGGACAACGATGGCTCTCACGGCACGCAGTCACTGAAGAACCCCTGCCGCGAGTCCAAGGAGCACGTCAAACGCAACTATGGCTTTGGGTGATACGCTAACGCGTCGTAGAGTCCTGATCTGGACATTATCGGGAACGTTTGAAGGATCCACAACCAAAGGGTACAGCATACCATCACTGGGAGACCAAGGAGGAGCTCCAGAGGGTTATAGAATTCGAAAGGGTCCGTATTGCCCGGGCTGAAATTGATGATCTGGTGCTTTCGATGCCAGCGAGGTGGCAGGAGTGTCATGAGAGGGATGACCTTCACACGATATCCTAGGGGTCAGATGGCATAAATTCAATATACCTTGGACTTTGAGTACCAGTCAACACGACGGCGAGGTTCAGATTGACTATCGTTGTGCTGCATTTCATGGAATGGGCCGTCCTGTATGAGGATTTGTATGAGAACAGCCCAAGCCAAGGAGACCCTGAAAATGCGGAGTAGGCCGTCAGATTTTGTCAGGACACGACCTCCCGACGCTCAAATACCGCCAAAATCAGTACTCACTTACACACATTTTTATGGGCACCGCGTTGGCAATTAGAGGTGAGTGGGCCCTCCGAAGGCAGTAGCACATTTTCCTCGACTCTATAGTGCACAGCGAGAAAACGAAGGAAAACGGCAAAAGCGGCACGACGCAAGGAAGTCTGGGCTTGAGGATGCCCAAGAATGCCATTGCAGGGGGCTAAGTTTGCACAGTCTGTACTCTAGAGCCTGTGCAGACAGCACGATACTTCTGCAGTGGTGGGCTAACGTGTTGGAAAAATAGACCAGAAGTACCATTTCAATGGGCCGTACGCGGCCTTATTCTCATCAACGCCGTCATCTCCAAGTGTTCATAGTGCCGAAATCGCAGTTGGGCTAGATCTGTACGATCCAGCTGGCCATGACACAGGCCTTCAAGCCCTTGCAATTCTGATCCCATCGCTTTTTTAGGACTTGGCTTTTTGGTAGATCTACCGCTTCTGTTACCGCGCCGCTGGAGAGTGGCGCAACAGTCAACGTCTGGGGCGGAGGGTAAGGCCATGCGCTCCTTAACATTTGTTCTGGAATCTGCGAGGCGTTAGCACGGACGTTTCGCACTTTGGACGTACCAAATAAGCGACATAACAATAGGAGTATTCTTTACGGTGAGGGAAGAATGTCAGCAGGATTTGGATTATTATATTAGGACGTGAGTTAGAATGATGCCAAGAACCACAGTGATTCTAGCGTGCACTTGAATCATTGACTCTGAGACAACAATTGACATTCAACGAGGAAACACATTGCCTACTTACTCATAACGCCGCGCGATCAATGTCCCAGCTTCCCGTTCTCGGCTTGCCGTCTTCGCTATCTACTAAACAGTTGGTCATAACGAATGCAGAATCTGTATATGCTTTTCACTGACCGTAGGCAGAACTAAGACTCGTGCGCGAGACGTATAAGCCTACGCGCAACGTCTTCATCTGTTAGGATCACGCCACCCTTCGCCTTAGGCAAATCTTGTCGATTTTCAGATTTCATTCCATCCCCGAGCCGTACGTTTCCATCGCTACAGTCCGTGCAATCTGT
The DNA here is from genome assembly GCA_005059865.1 of Friedmanniomyces simplex. Taxonomy (NCBI): domain Eukaryota; kingdom Fungi; phylum Ascomycota; class Dothideomycetes; order Mycosphaerellales; family Teratosphaeriaceae; genus Friedmanniomyces; species Friedmanniomyces simplex. The sequence goes on from NAJQ01000395.1 coordinate 14,569, forward strand.
GTTTCTGGTGGAGGAAGCGACTTGCTGATTTGTGTGGAGGCAAGTCGTAGCCACAACAGCTGGCTCATTGCCGAGTGGGCAAGCGGGAATGATCGACATGCGGGGCGGAGGCAGAGGTGAAGGACCTGTGAATGGCAATCTGCCGTTTATGGACAACATACGTTGTGCTGGAGCCGCTGTGTGCTCGACAATTGGGCATTCGCCTGTGGTGCCCAGCAGCCCTTCCCATAGTCGTACCGCTGGAACAGGTGGGCCTGTGGGATAGTATGGTACGGCATCCACGCCTTCGTGATGACTAGCCTCGCCCATTCGCGCAGATGGCGGATGAGCCACAGACTCCTTCCACATATTGTTGTCAGGTTCCGCCACCAGTAAATTCGAGACCGTACGTGTCTTACATACCCAACACAAGCGTGCCGATCCAGTATGATAGCCGGCAGGTCTCATAGACAGTGTCGTATCTGCAGATCCAGGCTGACATATCTGGTCTTGGTTGCCGGGCATAGAGCCTCTAGGTGAGGTGAAGTGATTGGTTTCCCAACTGGAGCAGATCCCTCGCTTCCCGCTGATGATGCCAGCAGGCATATGTGGAACGGTTGCTCTTACAAAGACCTTCATATGGTTTTTGAAATTGTTGTACGCGGGAATGATCGTCATTCCCTCGCTGTTCTCGAGGCTAATACCGGAGTCGTGCATATTGTGAAAACTTCTCACAGTGGAGATTATCGCATGAGTTGTATCGTCGGCGGATATCAAGACTCTTAACGGTGTTGACGATTTCAGACAAGTTTGCTGGGTTTCTTTCAGTTCGAAGATGACGTATTTCTTTCTGCCTGTAATAATGTTACTACCAGCCACCGTTTAGTGTTGTAGAAGTATGCCAAGCAATACCTGGACCTTCATGCAGGCGATGGATCTCGTCGCTCTTCAATGGATGCTGCAAACTTTGCGATCTTAGCTTCAGTGCGTTTCTGCGGCAGCGGGACGTTGGCTTGGTTGTGGTCATCGATTCGTTCCGGAAGAGGCTTGGGATTGTGATGAGAGCAGCTGTGCCAACGCCCCAAGGCAAAGCAAGCCGTTTAGTGTTTCAATCGGGGTCGAAGTAAATGGTAGGAGGAGGAGGAGACCGCTGGGAAGAGGCCCATATATGTTTGATCTGTCGACCGGCCATACGGCGCTAGACGGGGAACCCGATACGCCCTCAGAGCTTTCTGCAGATAGGATACTGGCTCGATGTTGGATCCACCAATAGAGTTTGTGGGCCATTCGAGCAGGCTAGACTCTCTTCTCCACCAGTCCTAGCCATCTCCTCCGATTGGCAGACACGAAACCCTTCTGTTTCGGGGACCCTTGTGTGCATCGGGTAAAACTGTGCTGCGAACGGGCTAGCCTAGACTTGTGACTCTCAGCTTTGTCAACACTCTCCTGAGTTGCTGTAGATATCTATTGAAGTAGCTGAATTTCTCTTGATATATGTGGCACGACGATTAGCATGACTCCAGTCTGCTGCAAGTGAGTACATCGAGTCAGGGCATCTGGGCGGAGAGAAGCCGGTCACTAGGAAGGAGGTAAGGTAAGTCTACATTTGCTTGTTTAACCACATGATGCTGCCTTCTGGCCCGATCGTTCTAATTCGGGGTGTAATTCCTTAAATCTGTCGACTCTCCGGAGCATAGCATATTACGTCTCAGGAAAGTGACCGGTTGACGTAGTTGCTATACAGACGTCTTTGTCGCATCGTACACTATTGGGTAGTCGCTTGCGTATAGAAGGTAAGCAATACCGAAACTTTAGGCATTGTTGCAAGCCTCCGCGGCAGAGCGATGTACCGCCTTCTAGAGGCCAGTATATTCAATGACTGCTGAACGCCATCAGTCTGCTTCCAACGCTACTGTGTTCTTTCTGAGGCCTAGGGAAGTCATCTTCGCAAGGACAAGGCTCAGGAACCAAGCGCGCGAATCTTCCCGTATGTCGTGTTTCCTGTCAATGTCTGTGAGACCGTCAATCGTCCATCAATGTCGCCGCATTGTGCGTGAGGTGAGAAGAAGGCTGCCGGTCTACCCGGGAAAGAGAAAGCAACCTTGGTAAGCTACTGAAGCCTGAGGTATCTGAGGCTGTATCTGCACTGGCTGCCGGTAGAACTTCAATGAAATAACTATGGCATTCCTGTCCAGCTCAGCAGATATGCTTGTACCTGTTGGCCCTGCAGGCTGGCATTGCCGCGTGCAGCCGTGACAGATGTGCCGCATCTCACAGATGTGTCAAGTACCCATGTTGTTTCGAACGGAGCTCTCCACCTTGCTGTGCTCATCTCTGATTGGCATCAGAAAGTCCCTAGGTAGTCTCCGTGTGCTGCGTTGTATATATGGTCACCCGTGTGAGCCATCGGTACCGCAGGTTCTTCACCAGCCTGAGGAAGTACCGTAACCTGGCTGCAGACTTGTGCATGCCGCGGAAGCATTCACTACGAGGCTCAACCAGCTCTTCGCCGCGATATGCACTGAGGGCTGCGTCGAAACACTCTCCGCTGAGTGTGTTCTATTCCTGCTGCCTTGCATGCCCTCGCACTCTGAAGAAAGGAGCATTCAACTGAGAGACCACGATACGGCCGTCAACGGCAGTGTAGAGTGCCAGCAAACAGCTTCGTACGAGGCGCTGTAGGTTCGCTTTGGATGCGAAAGTCTACGAGCCGGCTAATGGCAAAATCCGGGCGAAAGACGTCGAGAACGGGCCGTGGAAGGGAGGCTTGGCCCAAGCGTCCAAGTGTTTCGCACTGGCCAGCCGCTCCTTCCGCCAATGGGATCAGCCAATTGGACAATCACAGCTCCACATTCCACGAAATCTCGAAGGGCGCGGCAGCGCTTCCAAGCCTGTTCACGCGGCCCACGTGTCATCATTCCATCTTCTCTTCCTCCCCAACCATAATACAAACACACAACCATTGAGTCTTGAGATCACGAAACATCAGATGCGCTATCAATACCACAAACCGATTTTGGATGGCCGAAGAGGCAGGACTACGAGTGTTATCAAGGAGACAGGTGGCCGAGTCAGCTCGCAACGTCGCCGACAGCTGAGGGGTACGAACGCCAGAATCCATCACCACACCGCGTAAAATGTCAACGATTGCCTCGTAAGGCATCGAACAAGCGTTCCCGAGTTCGCCACAGCGGAGATTAAATGGCCAGCGCACGCTACGGGGCAATGAGCAGCAGACCGTCCACGAGTTTAAAGACCGAGCCCTTCGAAGGGGACTCGCTGTTCGATTTCAATCAGGGCACCGCCGCTTCATCATCAAATCAAGACACCTTGTCGCCATTCGACAAGTCGGAAGAAAGGCAGCCTCGCTTCAATGGGCCGAGTCATGATTACCACCAGTATAAGCAGCAGGTCGGCCTGCCTGTGGGCAGCATGGCCAACCTGCCGCCAATGAGTCAGCCGCGGATGTTTGATGGGTACAGCTCGGGCATTGGCGATATGGGCATGGACAGCTTTGGCAGCGGATGGTCGTCGGGGACCGACATCGACCTCGACGCGGACATGAACGTGGACTTCAATAACCCGCAGTCCTCCATGCCCGCCATGTTCTTCCCGGCGACGGCCAACAACATGAACAACTATGTCGACCGGAACAGCATCGGCGAACGAGTCGATGAGCCGCCTAGCAGTGTCGTCCGGCTCTGGCCAGGAATGCACTCCCAGCAGGCTCGCCAGGCCGCCATGGCGAAGCAGCAGCAGAACCAGGCTATACAGCAGTGCCAGATGAAGATGCAGGCCCAGCAAGCCGCGTACCGTGAAGGCAGCGTCGCTCCGCAGCAAAGCGAGGCATCGAGCCAGACGAGCAGCAAGCGAGGTTCGCACATCACGAAGCCGCATGTTGAGGACAGCATCTCCCGCCTGTTGAACCAGATGCAGCAGCAGAGCAATATGGGCGATGACGAGAGTTCACCCTCTGACATGCTGCCGCATATTGCGCAAATGAAGAAGGATGAGGAGGAGATCGACGTGGACGAGTGCTTCCTTAACTCGGACGAAGGCAAGAAGCTATCGAGCAAAGAGCGCCGCCAGCTGAGGAATAAAGTCTCTGCTCGCGCTTTCCGGTCGCGACGAAAGGGTAAGCCTTGCCATCACCACCCAGCAGACATGAACATCATCGCTGACGTGACCACGCAGAATACGTCGGCCAACTCGAAGGCGAAGTGGCCCTCAAAGCGCAAGAAGCCGCCAGTCTCCGCCAGGAAAACACCGCCCTGCTGCAAGAGAATGACTGCTACCGCGGCTTCATCGAGACGCTCCTCCGGCATCCGGCCTTCACGCCGTTCATCAACGATATCTCCAAAGACCCTGCCGTCCCGGGCATGTCGCAGCAGCAGACGCAACACCTCCTGGCACCTCAGCAGCAACAACAGCAGCAATCTCAGCCATCCGCAACGCCCGTGCAGCAGCGGGCTCAGCCCCAGCAGACGATGCAGCAGCCGGACGTCAAGCCCGAGTACCTCAACTTCGACGCCTCGCAGCTCGAGATCCCGTGTCAGCAACAGAACCAGCAACAGCAGCAGCAAATCGGCCTTGCCATGATCCCCGAGGAGAACTTCGGCAAGCTCAACCTCAACGGATTCCAGCAAAGCATGAATTTTAACAGCTATGGCGTCAACGCGTACGCCGTGACTGAAGTGCCTACTGGACCCGATCCCATCGATCTCCTCGCCACTCTGCCTGCTCGCCTGCCTACTGCTACCGCTGCTGCTTCCACCGCCGATCTCGACTGTACCTTACTACTTCTTAAGCTTAATGGTGCACCCGGAAGGATGAAGGCGGCTTGAGAGGTTTCTTGGTGTGCTTCAGGGATCTGTTCAAGCGTATATAGAATGTTGAGCTAGCGAAGACGTGCAATAGCGTCGTCGACCTGATATTTACTGGCAATATGCAATGTCTCATGGGCATACTCTTGGGTTCCTCAACCGCCATCATCTCAGTCCATCTTGACGAAGCCATCTACGTACCGCGTGCTTGAGTGACATGATCTACCGGTCAGTTCTGCGTGAGGGCTACAGGGGGCGAGAAGATGGTTTAGGCTGCCCTGTTGGAACAGGTTCTCGTGTATGGGGCCGAAATGCAATCTTAGCTGTCAGAGCCAACTGTTTCTATGCGTTTGGGGCCATTTGATAGGTACTCGGCGAAGGACAATGGTCGTCCGTACGTTACATCATTACGATCACGCGACGTATCACTGTGACTGTGACCAAAGGTCCACATCGCTGTTGCATTCGAGCCTAATGCAGTCCGCAAAGTTGTTCGTTGCTGACACTCTCTTGCTCCTCTTCTAAACGCTTTGTGTTGCATCCTCCGAACAGGATGGTCTAGCCGCTGGTGTCGGCATGTCGGGCCCTATGAAGACGTTCTTTGGGGCAATTGACCGTCTGGACCACGTCCCAATGAGCGTCCTGGCCGGTAGGCTTGTTTATACGTTCAAACGACGGATAAGCGCGCGGTAGCTCACCGGTCTTGTTTCCATGTGCGGCCCCACCCGGCCTACGAAGAGTGAGTACCACAAAGCTTTCGTACCTTGGGTACATCGTGTGTCATGGAAGGAATGAAGATGTAACAAAACAAAAATCAGACTGTCGTGGGCTGGCCAACTCCAAACGCGGTGCGAGAAATACTATCCTTCTTATGTTTCGCCAACTTGTAACGACGATTCTCCTCGTAAACAAGATAGCTGCTCCCCTGATGGACATCACGGTAGAGGACCGAGCCTGACCTGGGGCGGCGCAGGAAGTTCCCGACGAGCTGGAGAAGCGCTTCATCTAATCTTGACCATGTGCGGCCAGCACAGCCCATTATTGTTGAGACAGTTGTATCCGACAAGGCTACGAGAGCCTGCATCAGCCGACAAAGACCTTACGGGCAAGCTACAGCCTGTGACTGTTTTCCAAGAAAGCTCCCAACTGCTGAGCTTCGACATGATTTCCATGACAAGGCACTCTTCGCCAACGTCGACCCCTTGCGACAACGAAAAGGGTGCTCTAAGGGATTGAAGCACAACGTAGTAGTCTTCGTTGGTTACAAGATTCTGATCTACTTCACAACGACGAAAGAACTAAATCTATAACAGGTTCGATAGTGTGAGGACCATGGTATGAGGACCATGGTACGAGGAACTGGCGACCTTCTACTTCCGCATCCGATACCAGAAGGGATCCGAGAACGATCACGCTGACGCGCTGAGCTGCCGCACGAGCTACACGAAGGGCGAAAGAAAGGAGAAGCAAGCGGTTCTGCGACAGGATCGGACGAGCCGATGACTTGGAACCGCATTGCTGACACCTTCGGCGTCTCAGATGACACACTTCGTGATAAGATACGGAAGCGACACGAGACAGACACCACGACCAGGGCACAGCAGATCTAAAGATTGGGACGACCTCCTACACTTCGGAAGGACTGGTGTATGTCCCCATCCGACTACGAGACACCATCGTGCAAGTGTACCATGACTCACGAGTCTGTGGACAAGTGGAAGTTGACTGGATGACGGAACGCTATGACAGGAGTGATATCTCTCCGACGTGAGGAGAGCAACCGAAGACGATGTCCGCCAGTGCAACGTGTGCAGAAGATCCAAGCAGGACAAGCACAAGCCGTTTAGAACGCTGCAACCTGTTGGCGTACTGGACCGACCATGTCAAGCCATTACTCTGGATTTCTCCGTGAGATTGTTTGTCAGACTGAAGAACCAACGACCGAAAAGACTAAGGTGGACCAGTGATGCTGATGGACTGATCCTGCCAAAGGGGATATTTTTCATATAAGGAAGCATTCATGATCATTGATCTCGCGTACCTCGTGACCTGCATTTTACTTACATACCGAGGCCAACCGGAGACGATCATCTCAACCGCGACAAGCTCTTCACACGAATTTCTGACAGGCTTTGATGGAACGAAGTCCTTCAAATTCGCTATCGCTATCGCAACGTAGCAACAGGGTGGTATCTTGAACGGAAGTGTTTGACCCGGTGACGCCAGTGGGAGCTCCCACAAGTGAAAGTATCCAATATGCAGATGATTCGCCGACCTATTCCCCCGGAGAGCTGGGTGCATGACATCTGCACTTTTAGCCAGACTTGGCCGTCAACGACAGGATTTGAAGGACAATCGCTTTATGGTGGGGGCTATTCTCGCCGTCCCGTTGCATCAGTAACTACGAATCTCTAGATGCATGCCGCTCAAAGGAGAAAGCAATGTGCCCTTAACTCATGCCTGGAACGCCCAGCGATATTGTACTGTCAAAGAACCTCGCTGGCGTCTACGGAGAGACGCAGGTATCGCCGACTGTGATTAGCCAGATTTACCGAGGCACTAACTAGGTAGAAGTCATCCGTGCGTGGTGACGTTCCGCACCGTGAGGCGTGATGACGCATATCCATCCATATAGCCATCAACCTAGAGGCTTCTATCTTCATCAATTGGCATGATATCAACGCTGGAATTGTTGCAAACGAGAGCTACAGATTGAGGCTTTCTACTAAATCAACTTTGACTACTCTACGTGGCGTGTTTGTCGCCTGGCACATGCCGGCCTGCTTTCAGCTGCCCCAGTGTCCTTTGGCTTCGCAGCCAACCCACTCCTCCGATGGGCTGGTATCTGCAATTTGATAACGTGTGGTAGCTTGCAAAGCTCATTTGACTGATGCTAGCAGCAGGTGTTGGAGCTACTGCGTTGCCTCCTTGGTGTGCTTGGCCTGCCCTTTGACCATGGCCTCAGCTGCCTTGGCCTCCTTCTGTGCTATCATCTTGTTCTGCATCTCAACGTTGGCTGCATCAATTGCCATCCGCTTTAGCTGAGCACAAGCTCTCTTAGTATCAGCCCTGGCCTTCTTCTCTTCGCTCTTGGCACCCTTGGCCTCCTATCTCAGTGCCATATCCTCCTTGGCAGTCTGTATCCTCATGGGGCTGAAGAAGGTGGCACCATGCCCATCATTGCCTCTGATAGTCTCAAAGACATTCTTGCAACGCTTGCGTCTCTTCTTCTCATTGTTGAGAGCTGCTTGATAGCCCTTGTTCTGAGCTTTGAGGATAGCATTCTCAGTTGTGATGGTGAGGATCTGGTCACGGAGCCGCTTCACCTTCTTCTGCTCTTCTTGATCGAAGGCCTGGCCAACAACACCAGCTACAAGCTTCTCCATCTTGCGCCAGTCACTGTTTGAGACAGTGGAGGTAGAGGAGCCAGTGGATAGCCGTATAAGTGCTGAAGCTGCAGCCTGGGGCTCTTTGAAGATGGAGAGGATCACCTCCGGCTGGAGTGGCCACAGGCCAGTCCTACTCCAGCCAGACTTAATTTTGGACTCTGTAAATGCTGCAGTGTAGGCTGGCCAAAAAGGCCCGAAGAAGTCACGCTTGGTGACGTTACAGAACCCCTGGCAGTTGTGCATAAACTTGTCCAGCTCCTGAGAGTACTTGATGCCAAGGGGGCTGAAGAGGCTCACATCTAGTGGCTGCAGACGATGAGTTGAGTGAGGAGGATACACTGCAACTAGGATGCGATCTGCCAAGCACACATCCAAGAACCTCATGTTGATATGGCTGCCATGGCCGTCCACAATGAGGAGCCTATAATCTCTGCCATTGCGAGCCTTGCGTTTGGTCTGACGGTCAAAGGACCTCCACAAGCCACTTGAAACCAAGCTCCTCGTTTGTCCATCCAGTTGGTGATGAAGTGAAGAAGGCCATATGGCTTTGAGCATCAAGGTCCTGTGTCCAAGTATCTTGAATGTTGCCAGCTGAAGCCTGGTAGATGAGAGCTGGTGCCAGAGCCGTTCCATCAGCACAGATGACTGCAACAACAGTGATCCACTCACGATTACATCCTGCATGTTACCAAGCAGCCTCTTGCTCTCAAAGGCTGCCCTGCTCACAATCCTCTTGGCCTTGGTGAGATATTCTATGAGGAAGCCTTTATCATCCATGTTGTAGATGTTCTCCGGCAGCACAGCATACTGAGCTATCTTCTTCTCCAGCAAGGTGAACCAGTACTCATACTCACTCCTGGAGTCGACCTTGCGGTGTTCTGAGTCCAGTGGCAGCAGGTACCGGCTGAGAAGCAGATGAGACCACTTTTTGGAGAACCGCTGGCACCAGCCCTTGCCTGACCTCTTGCCCACGACATCCTCCACAAAGGTGCTCAGCCATGGCCGGCGTTGGAGGTAGACCACGTTCAGAAAGCTCATTGATATACCGGATTAGCTGCCTCGATGGTGGTTCATTGAGTAGGCTCTGCTTTTCAAGCTTTGCAGCCTGTGAAGAGGTGTCTCTGCGCCATCGCTTCCCAACGGTGCCAGGATCAACCTGCCACTTCCTGGCCGTGGCAGCGATATTAGGATTGTTTGTGCTTCCAAAATCTTCAAGTGCTAAGTCAATTGGGGCCATGGTTGTTGACATATCATGTGTTGAAGTTGATGGAGATTCATCTTGAGAGGTCATCACGTGAGGAACGTCACGACGCACGGATGACTTTTATACAGGTGGACACAAAATAATTCAGCTTCACTGCAAATCCAAGATTCTCCAGCACTACCAGATTTCGTGCACGCGCAGTCAGCTGGGTGTTCACTGTTAGCTAGAGGCCTAAAGCTGAGTGGGACGGCTAGGACGGGATTTTGTCGACCGAGGCGCGGAAGGGAAGGTGTATCCAAAGTGACGGACAAGATTTAACCCTCACCCGTGTACGACGCGGCCTCCGACAGCGATAGGACGGCCATGCTATGCGTGCTCGAGGAGAAGAGCTCGACCGAGGGCAGAAGCAGGAGCAGGATGGAGAAGTGGGTCATGGATCAGGACAACAACAACACGAACATCAGCACGACCCTGGGGAAAGTGTCGATCATGAGGAATATCATGCGCAGCGACGATTTTTTGATCATGGTCTGCCCCGAGTGCCTGATCCCTAGGGTAGCCGCCTCTACGAAGGTGCACAAGACTGCCTTTGCGGACAAGGTCACGAGTATGACTGAAAACTCCATGGCCGGGGTAGTCGTAGCCTCGTACTGCAGCCTGAAAAACGACCAGTGCGTGAACACGGACACGAGCACGGACATGCACATGCACAAGCTCTTGTCGGATTTCGAGTCATGGAGCGGCTGTAAGACCATCGGCATGATCCTCAAACCAGGTGACGTATGTGCGCTTTGTCACAGACAGAGACGAGATTGTGGTGCTCTCTCCGCGCGAGGTTTCATTTGGTGCAAATAACGCACAGGAGCCCGCTTAATTTTGAATGTAACGGCATCGTTCTGCCTGAAGCTGGGGATAGGTGGACGGACATGGACTTGACGATAAACAGAAATCCGACCAGAGTCAAGGTTTTGGTCTGCGGGCGCGAGCGTGCATATCCCTTCGACCTAAACGCAGGTCGTGTGGTAGGATGAGTCGCTGTTTAGGTACAAGAGATTGGGAATACGGCCAGGGAGTCGAGCAGAGGCATCTCCAGGATCCCGCCCAAGGTCCGGGACAGGATCGACGCTTCGAGTTCGACCACATTGTTTGCTCAGACCTGGTTCACGTGCATACAGGTGATTATGGAGGTGGTTGGAACCTGTACAGGCTTTGGTCCAGAAGACAAACTGCACAGTCCGAGGCCTGATCATGGTCGTACATGGCCTCTGATTGAGATCAGGAAAATGCGGCGCTGAACCCGCATAAGCGAAACGTCTTGCCCGTTGTTGCGCCCGCGTTTCTACTTACCCGTGGTGTGCATCATCAAATGCACGAGCTCCTCTGTGATTCCGCTATCTTCGGCGGTGTAAATGCCCTTCCTTTACCCGTCGGAGCTTGCAGGTCCAGTATTTCCAGCAGCAGCAGCTTGCATGGTCCCAAGACGATACTGTTAATCTTGGACTGCCCATTTACGCATGTGCTTTCTTTGTGTGACTGTGGCGAAAGCGGCATTGTTGTCTGGAACAGCTAACAGGACCGACTTAGGGTTGGCCCACGACTTGCTTCCATTCTTCTTTCAGGACATGCCGTACGATGGGTCAGACATGACGATTAAGTGATGAGAGACTGAGATATTGCATTGCAAAGCAGGGCAGATGTGTTATGCATATCAAGTGGAGCGTCCGTCTTGACGTTCAGCGTTCATGCGACCAGAGCGTGCTATGAGCAATACTCGAAGCATGGAAGGACTGTCGTCAACAGTTCAGACATCCCCCACGTCGACCAGACAAAATACCTCCTGCAGGAACCCCTCCAACAGCCCTTCCACGCCATCACCCCTCAACACCGGAGCCACGCCATCCCAGTAATCCATCTCCTCGAACAACCTCACGATCTTACCCATGTGTTCTCGTATCTGGTCGTGCGTCTGACGCATGAGGAGTATGTCTTCCGAAATCGTCGAATGCTGCACGACACCACTAGCCAAGCCGCTTACATTGAATGCTTGAGAGGTGTGGGAAGCGGCATGTTGTTGTTGTATTAGATTGAGTTGGTAGCTGCGCCGGTCGAGGGCGGTCTTCAGGGCGGGTAGGACAATTGAATTGAGGACTGTTACGCGTCGGTCTCGCGGTGGCGATTGTTGAGGGTGTGATGAGATCTGCCATATCTGCTGCTGGCTCGGTGTCGTATATACATCGTTGCGCGCTGACTCCAGAAATGACCAGCGTCTTGCCCCGTTCGATGATATCGCTGCGGCTCGTTGGCCCAGCGAGTCCATTCCGTTCACAGGCGGCGCGAAGCGCCACAGCGCCTTCTGGTAGACGTCGCGTGAGTCCTGACTTCGACTCACTTTCGGCGGCTCTCGCTGGGTATCCGACCGTCCCGCTACCGGCCCATATTGAGCCTGCTGTAACTGCTGTGACGTGATACGCTTTTCCTGTAGGTTGGAAGCACTGATGTAGTGCAGCATACCACTATTGGTACATTGCTGCGGGGAGTCGTCATTGAGCAAGCTAGGCGGTTGCGGCGTAGCAGATGATCTAGGCCGTGCGAGAACCGATTCCGGCTGACCGGACTGTCGTGAAATGTGCTGTTCCTGAAGCACCACAGGCTTGCGAGTCGGCGTCCGAGGTAACGAGACCTTCGCCGCAGCCGGATGCAACGGTGATGTTGCTGACGACTTATCCATCGGTGAAGGTGTTCTCGGTAGCTGCGGTGGCGTCACAATATCCTTCACCCTGCAGCGACTGATGCCAATCTTATTATCCTCGTAACACAATTTGTCCTTTGCAGATAGAGAGCAGCTGGTTGACGGTGTGGGGACATGGGACCTCCGCGAATCCATGCCCGCCTCAATCATCGCTCGCAGAGGGCTGGCATCACTGCCACCTTTCGCTCGCCGAGGGACCGGCCCAACTGTGCCAAAATCCCAGGGATCCTCCTTCTCGCTGTCTTTTCCTGGAGAGCCAGCGCACAGATC
>NAJQ01000396.1:8071-26931 GCA_005059865.1 Friedmanniomyces simplex
CCGCGCACGAGAGAAGGCGCTTGTGTCGCGGAACATTGTGTCTGGCTGGAAAGCACTGGGTTTGGAGACACCAGGCCAATCTTCAAGCCTTGACCTATCCCTTCTACACAGCTCTCCGCCAGATGGTACAGAGCTACGGGAAGCAAATGCGCTCTTCAACTCCCAGAATTGCGGCGTTAATGGCGTTCCATCTCTAGCAAAGCGCTACGCAGAGCGGATGACCCGTGCACTTGAGACAACGCAAAGTGAGCTTGTTACACTTTGCAAAGGTCTCACAGCGCAAACGGAGCTTCTACGCACCCGTAAGGCTCGTAAGAAGTGGTAAGAGAGTTACATTAAAAGGCAAGTTTGTGTTTAGTACAAAAGTAACGTTAGATACAGAAATCGCAGTCACTCACCGGTCGTCTGATAAGGCACCAACTCAAGGCAAAGACAAAGACAAAAAGCAAAAGAGAAATCCATACCTCTTCCTCCCACCATGAAGCCCCTAGTCTCCGCCTTCAACGCCTGGACCTGCATCGCCATCTCCCTCTTCGCCATCGTGATCCTTTCGGTCATCGGCAGCATGTTCGCCAACGGCCACCACAGCCTGATGGGCTCGGACGAGGATCCCGAGGATGGGGGCAAAGTCGCGGCGGCGGTTTTTGGGGCCGTGGGGGTGTATGGGGTGAGTGGAGTATATGGCTACAGTTACAATTACAGCACAGTACAGCAAGCAAGCGAGGACATGATGTGACTTTGCCTTCTATGACGAGCCATGCGCTTAGCGGACGGAAGGCTTGTTTGGTGAGGTGAAATTGGGGATACGTATGTGGGCTGACAACGATGTGATTACCCGCAGGTCTTCCTCCTCTTCTGCGGATGCCAGGCTTTCGTACACCGGAGACAGAGTCGACAGGGCGAGATAGCGTTGCGATGAGAATAGAATGCGCTGGGATGAACAAGGATAGGATGCATGAGCGAGGGCAATTGCGGTGGATGCGATGCGGTTTTGCGACGTTAAGAAGAGGCTGGGTTTCCTGGGATATCATGGCGAAGAGACGGCGTTCTGTGTGTTTGACAGCCGCAAAGAATATTTTACAATCTCTTACATCTCTCCGCTCCTGGGAGACGTTGTGTCAGCGTACTCTGCCGCTACTGAGTACAGCGCCGCTTCATGTACAGCGCGGCGTAGAGATGCTTCTCATAGCACGACTCGAGGCGGCATCAACGTCAACCGTATTCTCAGCAATACCGAGCCGCGCGATTCGCGCCGAGCATTTTTCTGTTCTCGCACGACGCGATTGTGTTTCCCGGGGACACATAGGATGTGCGTTGCCTTTGGCTGACCACATAGCTGGCGAACCACGCACTATCTGTCGTCGCCGAGCCGCGTGCTACCGCTTCTATGTAAGTGTAAGTCATGCATACCACACTTGACCCTGTCGACAGCGACGATGCGGGTTGGAGATGTTTTGGAGACGGTGGCCAGAATGGGAGATCATGGCAGTCTTACGAACTAATCCCCGCTTTCAAGAAGGTGCTTGCTTGGTGGCTTCTCGGATGCTCTTTTGCTCCTGAACTCGGCCAATCTGGCGATGTGTGTTGTGCTCCCTGCGTGGTGGGTTTGAATCAATGTGCCTTTCGCTGTATGAGCGCCCGTCGTACTGCCCCTCGGCCTTGGCCCAACTGATGTACAGTAAAGACACCGGACTGCTGCTCAAACTACTGAGATCAGGTTGTATTTCCGCGCTATCAATGGTTATCCTCGTGAACTCACGTGCAGTGCCTGCCCGATCGAATCACACATTCGGGCAGTATTGGCCCAAGCACCCGAGGGACACCGTCCATTCCTCCATATCATCAATTCTTCGCCTCTCTTCCACTTCAAAACCTGTCAGCATACAAAAAACACCTGGAAAACAGTAACCACCTTTCATCGCCTCCGAACCCACCTCAACCAAAATCTCAAACGATCTCATATGAAAAAACCCCCCCCGGCCCCTTCAGCCGCCCAGATAAATAAAAAATCCAATCCCCCAAATAATGCCCCCTCCCCTCTCCCACTCTTTTCCCCTGATCTGGTACAGGCTTCTCAGAATCAGTGCAATCCTCAATTTTCAACCCAAGCCTCTCCGGCTTTATTCCCCAATGCCCTATGATAAGCGCAATACTAAATACCGGTTTTGCCATGAAATCTAAGCAGCCATAGAACACTGCCTCATCGTTCGGCGTAATAATATTACCGCCTTCGCAGAGACCCCACGCGATAGGGTAAAGAAGCCAAACGAAGAGAGTCAATACGCCGCACATGAGGAACACGCGATGGACATCGCGTCCGAGGCGTTTGGCGCTTGCACGGCCGACGACGGCGAGTTGAAAGAATACCCCAAACATTGCGACACAGCCGAAGACGTAGAAGCCTAGAGATAAGCGTTAGTTCATAGATGCATAGGCAGTCCGGTTGTAAAGTATTACCCCACTTGTACCTAGATTTTACGAGCGCGCCAATGAGCCCTGTAACTATCATTGCCTCGTCGAGACCCACGGTCCAAAGTATTGTGGGCCAAGGAAGTCCAGCTGTAAGACAGAGATCCAACAGAAGGAGTGGAGTGGTGATGACCCTAGCTACTGTCAGCAATGTTAGCTTCGCGCTGATGAAGTAGGCTTACCAGTCAATGTAGCGAGCGTAGAAGATTTCTCTATTCGTGCCTCGTACGCCGGCGGTGCCACGCACCCACTCGACATCAATAGGCGTCCAACCCAAGTTTGAGCCCATAGCAAAGTAAGATATGCAAGCCACAAAGCACAAGGCCGCGCTCATGTAGAAGAACACTCGATCAGAGCGCGGCTTTACCGCAGAGGCCCCTAGGATACCAATTGCTGTCGCACCCATTACGGACATAATGGAGTAGTAGAAGTCGGAGCCCCAAGTCGTAATAGCGATTTGAACGGTCTTGTTATTTTGCGTATTGGTGTTGACGTCAAGTGCATTATTCGCACAAGCGAAGGTGGCGAGTGCTAACAAGGCCAGCAAGGACTTGATGGAAGGGTTGGCTTTCATCGTGACCTTTGTAGACTGATCGGCGGAGATGATGATTGCGGTGAAGCTAGCGAGGAAGAGATGATGGCCGGGCCTTCATGAGACAGCTTGGGTGTTCCGCCGTGTGGCCGCCGAATCACATGAGATCTCGCAAATCCCTTTGATGTCTGATTGGCCTGCTTACGTTTCCGGAGCAGTCGGGCAGTTGATCGGCAGCGCCTGCGCAGATATCAAGTGCTTTGTCCTCTGAGACGGTTAGTCACCGACCTATTGAGATTGCCGCCGAACGCTTGCCGCTCACCCGATTCTTCACTCTCAGACCGGCAGAGTTTGAACTGTGTTTTGGAAGGCTCTATCCCACATTCCAGTTCTTCCAAGTACGCAAGGGCAAGCTACAGATGAGTTGGAAGGAGGAGAAACTTGAGTGCGACCCCGGCAGTAGTATATTCGACAGAAGCCGAGCTTGATTTTGCGGATGCATTGCGGCTGCGTCTAGGGCTCAATTTTGCTAGGAACATGACGTTGGTGCTGGAATTTGACCGGAACCGTAGGGAAAGACCAAGTATCGAAAGGATAGCACCTAGATGCTCTCGGCCGTATGTCTCTTGAGAACTAACACTCCGATCATGAGGGGTTTGATACTGTCGTCTTCAATCGGTCTCTAGGTACCGCGATAAGCCTGGAGCTCATTTCCGCTGAGGGAAATTCGAAGCTTGAATAACTGGCTAGATCACCAGCGCGGCACCCAGAGATCGTCCGTCGCAAAGGCTTGGTTGACACCTACCTCATTGCCAAGGAGATTCGATGGGAAGATTGGCGGCTCTGCATTCAATTATGTTGAGCCGTTGAGGGCGCTGTACGTTAGCCAGAGCTACGCCATTATTGGCATGCGCTGACTGATAAGTAGGGTGCGAGAATCTATCGCGTCGTGAGAGAAGAAGGCAGCCCCGGCTTTCACGTCCTAGCCAAACAGGTCGACCTAGACAGGCTGATGGAAAGCGATCAGTGGCCGAGAGACAGCTTTGCCATGACGGATAATCTGGAGGCGGGTCGACGTTAGCAAGGATCAGCTTAGCGCGCACTTACTCCCTGCGCCAAGTTTCCTCTCCAAGTCGGAGATTGTATCTCGACATCAGACTTCTACCAATCCCTTTACCTACAGTACTTACGCTGTACAGTACTTCTGTATTCCGTACTCTTCCCGATGGACGACTTGTGCGGCTGTCCCCTGCCGCTGACAGATCAACTATACTTCCTTCCCAATACCCATTGTCCTGCAGGCATGTTGGCTCTCGTTCCTGATTGTCGCGCAAAGCAGGTCTGGCATACATAGCGATCGTAGGGTGAGCCAACCGTGTGGGAGGCCAGCTACATGAGTGTCCTTTGTTATATACTACGACTACAACTGAGCTTGACCCAGATCACACCGTTCTCCATGCAGTCGTGCTTGTGTGAATCAATCGTCGTGAGCGGACGACCTCCATCCCGGTGTCAACGCACCCACGCCGCTGTCTCTGCAATGGCAGTAGGATCACCGTCATTTCTTTGAGACCTTTCCGGACGCTCTCGACGGTAAGCTGTACCTGTCCGCAATCGCAGCTCTTATCTTGTCCGGCTCTCTACAGTCGCCTGGATAATCAGAGGTCAGCGCAACTTCGAGACACTCTATTCCTTGCCGACGAACCGCATTTCTCTTCCAATTGAAAACCTCCAGCATTCCGAGCTCTCTCAGGATCTTGGGCACAGGACTTCCCCGTCTTCCGATATTTGTCACCTGCGATACTCCTCAGCTGTTGCACAAAACCTGCAGGGAGAAGACCCTACTGACACCAGTGTGTGTATATGAACCGGTCATGACCACACCCGTAGCGATAAAGGGTAACGGTACACATCGAGGATCCTTCTCCAGGCTGGTGAGGACGGCCTTGATGGAGACTGTGGGAGGACTGTACGAAGTGAACGTCGTTCCTGGTGCTAGATGATAATACCCCTGTGTATGCAAGATGATCACAATGCCACCCACAGAGTCTCTTTGCTCTATTTGAAGGGACTGGAGCCATAGACGAGCAACAATAGACGGGACTATAACGCCCCAGGCCCTCCTCGGAGACGAACTATCGGATCGCCGAAGACAATTCTGCAGAATCGGTTGCAGAAGTATCGTTCCACGTCAACTGGAATAATGTCGGCTCGACATGCCCACGATTCGGCAAGACGGTATGACACCGTTGTCTCTATAATTTTCAAGGGCTATATTATCCATCATCGGCCGTGTCGCGCCCGATTACTGTCTTGGAGATGGTTATCGATGTCGACACCTGTGTACAGTAGAGTGACGAACACCTCGCGTTCATGCTATTGTTGATGGGTCTTTGCCGCTTGTCGCGCTTGTCGTCCACAATCAAAGCTTGCTTGCCAAACGGTGCGTGGCAGATGCGGCTAATGAGGGTTTCCAACAATCACTGGCCTGGTTGCGCTGTATGAAATGCGGACGAGGGATGCAACATCTCCCTTGCCTGCAGCCACTGCATCACTGTCATACTGCTTTCTGTTAACTTGATTCAGAAGGGCCGGGGGGAAGAGGGAGAAGAAAGGGGCAAGAGAGATGGCCTACATCCAGAATCTGCACCCGAGGCTTTTCCATCCAGCCTTATGAAACGGTAAAGATGCAGCTTTTCTGCCACCAAGAAGCGCAGAAATTGGTCCACTGTGTGAGTATCCCCAGGTGAAGGTTGTCTATCGTCAGGCGTAAAGCTCGGTGGACATCCGTGTGCTCTGATACCAACATTTTGGATGATGTCATTTGATCTTGTGTAGTCGTGAGGTCGAAAATATATTCTCCCGACCAGGTCGCTAGTCAGGCTAACATGGAACAGGCCTGCCCTGGCAGCGACATCGCTGGTCTTGCTACTGCGACGATCTTGGGGTTCCGAATTCAACGACACCAGGAACTAGTGCACAGCACTGTGAAGCACCCTTCTCATACACACATGAAGTTTACACCACACAAGCTGCCATTCTCGTTTCCCTCAACTAGGAGTGCGTAGTGAGGAGGTAACGAGCCATTCCTGATGCGTAAGCGGATCCCACGACAAAAACGATGCGCTCCTCCCTTGCATTATCCAAGACATTCAGTGCACTTCGCACAGATGGGAGTGTCTTTGTGGCCCCCAGCCCCCCAAAACTCTGCCAAGTTGATTCTTGCTGCCGTAGAGCGCCTGTCCAGTCGGATGAAGTTTTGCGGGAATCGTGGAAGTCTAAGCCGTCAGCGAAGATCGGCGCCCACGCAAGAAGATAATGATCACCTTCTCTCTCATGGGACGATTTGTCCAGAACCTCAGGACAGAAAAGGATGGTGCAGAATGGACGTCCGCCGGCGAGGCAGACGATGTCGAAGATCAAGCGCAACATATTCGACGAGTCGCGATGTGATTCGTGGCTGAATATCAAAGCCGTCGGGCAGCTCATGGTCCTAATCACTCTTAGTCAGAAGTTCACGAACATGTCTTTCCAAGCTTACTTAGATTTGAGCAGTGACATGAAAGCGTAGCAAGCAGCTGCAATGCTCATCTCGTTATGTGCAGAGCTGAGTACATAACAAGTTCTGCCCTGCGTTATCATCTCGAATTTCGCGGGGAGCGACGTCCGCTCTAGGCAGCGCGCAACCTCCGGTTCAATGTAGCTTTGTGGGCTCAAGCTATTCACGTACACTCCGGCGAGGGCCAAGGCCAGTGATGCGTTGTGCCGTTGGAATTTTTTCATTCGGCGCGATGTTGATATGGTTATCGCTGATGAAAGTCTCGTCAACGAAGTGGAGCTCAACACTCTTCTCACAGGCTCTGTCTCTTAGAACTCTAGCTGCGGCTTCCTGTTGGGGTACGCTGAAGGCAGGTACACCAGGTTTGAAGATACCGGACTTTTGCCACGCTATGCTTTCGAGGTTGTTCCCAAGTCTGTTCGTATGGTCCAAGCCAAGCTCGGTGATGCCGGTTGCCATCGGAGAGGTGATGACATTCGTGGAATCGGTCTCACCTCCCATGCCCGTCTCCAGAATGACAACATCAACAGCTTCTTCGGCGAAGATATGGAAAGCCAGCAGCGTGATAAATCCTGGATAGCCAGGCATCGGCGGCGAGGCAGCGTGAAGTCGCACGGTAGGCTCCGCTGGACGCATCTTCTTCCATAAGGTCCAGAAATGGAACGTAAAGCTTTCCTCTGTTATAGGCTGGGCGTCAACTCGAATTCGCTCTCGCACGGTGGTCACGTGAGGAGAGGTAAGACATCCGACTTTGCTCGCAATCCCCACTTTTTGATTGTAGGTCTGAACGAGGTTCTCAGTGTAAAGGCATGTTGTCCCCTTCCCCTTCGTACCAGCGACGTGAATGTAGCAGGGTCTGTTGATCTGGCGAACCTTACGTCAGCACTCAAGCACATATCTCAACAATCTACTCACTTACATCCAGACCTAGAATCTCAAGCCACGCCGAGATCTTTTGCCGCGGGCTAAGATTGGGGACGTTGCGTTCGGTACTGGCACTTGCGCGTCTTTGCAACGTGTTGAGGGTCGCCAAAGCCTTCTCGTAGCTGCGAGGTAGTCCGTGTAAGCGTACTGCGCCAGTCATTGTCTTGAGATGACGATATTACAGAGGCTGGAGTGAGGTGGTCCTTGCTATTGCTTTCGGCGCTTGGATTCTGACAAAGGCAAGAGTACGTATCTCGCAGCAGGCGGGGTTATCCCAGCACTTTCTGAGCGGAACGGCCCGAGAACGAAGCGTGATCATACCTAAGCTGCATACGCAAATCCTTAGTGTCCGCTTCTTCGCCCATTGCGACACACCCATTCGACCCACGGAGGACCACCAACCAACCACGCTGCAAGCCCTTGCCTCTTCAGAACCCTGGTACCGTGCTCCATCCGCAGCAGGTCATCCGTCAAGACACCGAGCGATAGCTTGATTAATCCAAAAGCAAACCCTTCCCTCCATTCGAGTCCCGCCACAAGACTCTCAACCTTCAACCAGTCCTCCTCCGCCGACTGTGGGGTGCGGTGGTGATTAGTCTTGGCGATGCCAATCAAGGCCCGCACGCGCTGTGTTTGACTGCATACCTGCTCGGCTGCAGATTGGTAGTCTGCTAATGCGTCGTCATAGCGGTGATGCTTGAAATGCGTATCTGCGCGGTTCAGTGTGGTATGCAGCAGTTTCTGTGCTGGTCCGAACATGCTGGCTGGGAGCTCATCGACATGCTTTAGATCCAAGGTTAGTTCCAAGAGGTTGCGGGTAAGTTCAGCTTGGAAGGCATCCTCCTTCACTTGACTGTGTCGTTTCAGTGCTTCGAGGCAAAGGCGAGCGTCCTCGTCTCTGCCCCGATACCTCAGAGTCTTGGCTCTGACTAGCGAGATTCGATCCGATACAGTCCGCTCCAGTTCAGAAGCTTCTGCTGCGTGTAATGGTCTCCAAGTGGACAGGACCGCTTCAGCTTGGTCCAGCGTCCCATAGTGACATAAATAGGCCGCATAGATGGCTTGCAATCGACCGATCTGCGCGTTGATCCTCAGATCCTTGGAAAATTCCTGGCGGGCAGCTTGCGAGCTCACGCTTTCAAACAGTCTCCGTACTTCTTCGGTCGAGCGCCGATCTTTCTTCCGAACGCTTTGTCGGATGGCCCAGACGTGGATGTAGCTAAAGGGTGCCGTTTGCAGGATCCGCTCGACGTACTGTTCGGTGTCATATTGCGCAAATGGGCTTGCCGAAAGCATTGTCGCGGCCAGATCTGGATATGCCCGGTTATCATCGACTACCCTGGCAATGTGTCCTAGTAGTGGAGTGAGACGTTGACCAACGAGCCGGTACCTGTCCAGCGGTCAGAAAACTTCCATCATACGTTCTTGGTCGACCTACTGTGCGTCCAAAGTCTGGCCCCGGGGAAATGACTGGCACAATATTGCCGATGCCTGTTTTCTCCAGTACTTGCGTGCTTCCGATGACACACTTCCCAGAAGTTCACCCACAACGGAGGATCGAATACAGATCAACCTATCCTGATCAATCACAATCTTGCCTGCGGATGAAAGCCGGTGAAGTGATGGCACGAGATTTGTGCAATCCTCAAAGTATACGAAGTCCACACTGAGGCCTGTTTCGTGGGGCGTCACTTTGATCCTGTTACCTTCTTGATCCCAGCGATACTGGCCAACAAATCCTCGCTGTAAGAGTTCCATGGGCACTCGTTCCGGGCTGAATTGACACAGCAGGACCATCAGCTTATGGTCGCATTCTCCAATCGAATCCCCATCGTTGAGACGAGCGCCGCTCGCTGATACTGGCAACACCGTCAAGCCCTCAGAATTCTCCGCAGATTCCCTGGCTAGGATCGTTCCCAAACGACTTGCCTGGTCAATCGTGATCCCGCACTGCCCCACACATTCTTTGAATTCCCTGAGTACGAATGGTGCTAACTCCTCTGCTCGCAATTGGAAGCCTTCAATTGAGATGCAGGCTTGGGCGAAGGCCGAGGCATACGTGCTCGTAATGATTTTGCCGAAACTATCGCACGTCAGCTCGATGGCCTGCTCCAATCACATAGTGACCTACGCCGCGTGAGTACCGCCAATCATCAGCAGCGCGCCCAATGGTACCCTCGAGCGTTGTTCCAGGAAGTCCTGTACCACCGTCCAGTGCGCTCCACATTCGTGATATCATTCACGCTCATCCCTGATTTCTGCGCCCATGTGCCGCGCATTTCGCCGTATCTGGCGGTGTTCCGCGTCTCAACGTGTTGGTCGACATCGTGTGCGATCAGCACCGACAGTATTCTTAAACCAGCCTTCCTGACACGCGCGGAGCGCTTGTAGGAGATCAGCAGCGTGAGTATAGAGGTGTCTCCGCCCTCGATTCGTATTTCCGAAAAAATGGAGTCTTGAGGCTGGTCCCATGGGTCCACCTTGACCGAACGCCACGCCGATTTGAATCGCGAGGCCAATGTTGTCGACATCGTCGCGCAGACCGACTCGAGCGCGTCTGCTACCTGGCTTCGATCTCGCGTTCGAGCTAACCCAGACCGGGCAATCCGCCGAAAACCGCGGACATCGGATATGCCTTGCTGAATCTTCTCAGAGCTCAAATCCTCGTCACACAAAGCAGCAAGAGCCCTTGTACAGCGTTGTAGAGCATGCAAGGCGATTTCAACCTGACAGTGAGCCATTTTGGAGCATATAGACCTTTGTGTGAAGCTCTGTATGGATGACTAGTTGCAACTTTCCTGGAGCACGTGCACGGACGATCTGGTGCACATGTGCCTCAGAATGTCCGTGCACGAACTCAACGTCAGGTCTCCCTGCAGAAGAGTGTGGCTTCTTTTTGCTCCTGTGGCAGTGACCATGTCTGCTCCCATATCTGCTCCCATTTTCGATCCTTGTCAGACGAGACTAGTTAACGGCTTCCGTGAGGACTCCCAACAATCGAGCGACGCGCCTCTGCTTTTGGGCTGGCAAAATGGCCAAGCCTCAAGATTGGTCTTCGACAGAGGACACTGTCCACTTTTGCTGGCAGACTATAAGACTTCTTGAGGTCGGACCCACTGCTTGATTCAGTGTATCGACTGTTTCCACACCGCTACCTCAGCAATGGACAGCCCAAATCTACCGATCAATCTGGCAGGGGCTTCCTTGTGTTCCTGGGTCCCAGGGACCGTCATACTTGTGGTGAGAATCTCCTGGCTAGGCGAACGACAGCGTGGTCTGATGGAGTATTGCTCGGCACTTGCGACGGTCGGTCTTTCATTCCGCTTACAGACCTTGTCCTGACACGTTGCACAGATTCTTACGGTCGTGCAAGGGCTCCTCCTCTACTTTGCAACCCATAACGGCTGGGGCACTATTGTCAGCACCCAACATCCGACCGGTATACCCCACGGGCAGAAAGTCAGTGTTGACTGGACGAGATCCCTGAATGTCCTTAGTCTAACAACCGCAGCTTTCTACAATCAGCACCGCCTGCCTCATCAACGCCCAAGGATTATTCAAATTCACCGACGTGCTCGTCGCATGGCGCATAGGCTACAACGACGGTTCTGCATTCAGCTATTACATAAGTCCCTTAGGCGCCCTCGACTTGCTTTGGACCATTGGTTCCACTATAGCCATCATGCTAGGCTGTTCAAGTCCCTGGGGTCTTGGATCCGGCAAATGCAGGGGCCTGGTACTTACTCCGAGCATCAGACTCATTCCCGAGAGGAGGCTAACGTTATATCACAGTCCCAGAGGTGGTTGGGAATCGTCACGAGTGGCATCTGCTGTGACATTCTGGTCAGCAGCGCCTTCGTGTCCAAGATCATCCCTCTCAACATGTCTGCAGGCTTGAAGATCCTAGTGCTGCTCTTGGGTTGCGGCCCAGTCGTGTCGTGAGTGCATATGTACCACGATCGGAACGGACCGCAGTCATAGCATCTGACAGTATCAACAGTGCGCTGATTCTCGGCGGTTCCCGCCTTGGGAACTTGTATGGCAAAGATCCGATCGCATTCCTGATCTTGACACAGATTGAACAAGGGCTTTCCATACTGCTGAGAGAGATCAGATCCTCAGGGACCATCAAGTCTATGTGGGAAGCAAATTACAACAACTACGACAGGACGATTTCGACTTCGGTACCCACGGGATCGGGTAGGACATTGGCGACCACAAGACCGATACCTGAAGAGGACGAAGAACCGTTATCTGAGACGAACGAATGGGTCGTTCATCGACAAACTGATCTGGACGTTACTTATGAGCTGACTTCGTTCACGCGTGGTATGGATGGCGGTGTGTCAGACCGATGATGTATCATCTCAGCAAGTCTGCCTCTTCGCAGCTCAGTGCACATCCTCTGGTGTCATTTGATAGTCAATGTATAAACAGCATATTCGGGCAATTCCCCATCTTCCAAGGTGTATTACCGTAATAAACGATCTCTGGCTCCTACCATCGAGGACGTCTCTGCGCTCCGTGGGTGGCAGGCTACATGCCAGCGGTGAAGGTATCTGGGATGTCTGCGTGCCCATGAATCCAAGATGGCAATAGAGTCCGGGTCCGGCACGCGAACATTCACCAAGTGTTGAGGTCCGACTACCAATGCGATCGATAACCTGAATCCGTGATAAGCTAGTATAGTCGGTAACGCAACCTGAGATAGTTCGGCTGGGTGATCTTAGATCGAACCACCTCTTCATCGATTCCAAGTACAGGGCATACTCAACGCGGCGATAGACAGGGTCGACCTGATTCTCGTACGAAGCACTCTGTGCAGCGGTTGGACCCAACGGAGTGCAGCCGGTTAGGTCGGTTGTTATTTCCGACACTCACCCAACCACCATCACGTAGTGCAAGCGACGAACCTCTCATCAGGTGTGTTG
Source organism: Friedmanniomyces simplex (assembly GCA_005059865.1). NCBI lineage: Eukaryota > Fungi > Ascomycota > Dothideomycetes > Mycosphaerellales > Teratosphaeriaceae > Friedmanniomyces > Friedmanniomyces simplex. Next base: position 20,487 of record NAJQ01000396.1, read on the forward strand.
GGCAACACGGCCTTCGCAAGTGCACAATTGTCGACGGTGGCAAGTAGCTTCCCCTGCAGCCACTCTCATCCCCGTGATGTCGAATACCATCTCGCAAGAGGTTAGTCAACCATGCTACAGCCGATCCAGAGAGATAGCAACGGCCAAAGGCCAAAGTCTCCGAGAGTCGGTATACATGCTGACTTCACGGTGTCTGCTCTGCTTTGCTTCGGGATCACCTCCGTCCTCTCCACTCTCAAGAGGTTTGTTCTTGCTATACTATCGAGCTTTGCTTGCTAAGGAGCGGCCTTGAGTATCATGAAGCGCCTTCTGCGTAGTAGCATTGCGCCATTGGACGCCATTGAGCTCTCCGAGCAAGACAACGGTGTTACGACGGATGCGAAGAGGATGGAAGAGCTGGGAAGGAGGCCAGAGATGGCGCTGCCGCGCCGACTCGTCCACAGACAGGCGGTCATAGGCTTAGCCAGCACAGTCGTCATCACATGGCAGAATATGCTCTTCTTGGCCTCGATAGCACTCTCGACGGGTGGCCTTGCGGGGTTCTTCTGGACGTCGCTCGCCGTATTCACAGCCATGCACGTGGTGTACATTGGTTTCAGGGAAAAGGCAGAGCGGTATGTCAGAGCATCCACTATATGATTCAGCGCCCAGAATTATCTAATGTGCGAGGTGATAGATGGCCTGTTGCTGCCGGGCATTACTTCTGGGTTGCTCAGCTGGCGCCACGACGCTACGCCAAGCTCCTCAGCTTCCTGTCCGGCTGGAAGTTGATGGTCTCCTGGCAAGTCTTTCTCGCGGCCGGCGTCATGATCGTTGGCAATGGGATCGCAGCGATCGGTTTCTTCCACAATGGATTAAGTCAGTCCTGGCTTCCAACGGTATTGGGTATCAGCATTACGATACTCATCTTCGCTGTCAACCGTTGGTGTCCTCGACTACTGGCAAAGGCAGAGTTCGCAATGCTTATCCTCCACCTTGTCGCCTTTTGCCTGTTCGTGGCGGTTCTCCTAGGCCTTCGGAAGTATTCGGGACAGCCTTACGCCACCGCGGTAGATGTTTTTCTCACCTTCCGCAACGGTGGTGACTGGAACTCGGTTGGCGGATCAGTGGTACTGACCGCGGTCGTACCTTTGAGCTCGGCCATAGGTTATGATTGCATCTTCCACCTTGGTAAGCCTGCGGCTTGATTCTGCAACATCAAGCTAACCGCTGATTGCACTTTAGGAGAGGAGATAAGCGGGGCTTCAACAATCATGCCAGCGGCTTTGAGGTGGGCCACTGCGGTCAATTTCACCCTGGGCCTGATTACCGTCCTCGTGATCAACTTCAGCATCACCGATATCGACGCCCTGCTCAGCACGTCGTTGTCCCAAACCGGGCCCGTTGGTCCTGTCATTCAGATTTTTGCTACCGCTACCGCCTCCCGCTCGTGGACCACAGCTATCAGCGTCCTACTTCTAGCTACATTCATCCCGTGTTGCGCAAACTCCAACACGGCCGCGAGTCGGCAGTTATGGGCTTTTGCTGAAGATGGAGCTTTGCCGAACTCATTATGGATACGGAAAGTTGACGTAAGGGCACTGGTGAACAGCCAATCTCAAAGTGCGGTCGCTCACACTGGATTCACAGGAGAAATATGGAGTACCTTCTAACGCACTCTCATTGACCTTGATTGGTCCCATCGCCCTCTCCCTCCTCAACCTCTTGTCGCCTGTTGCGCTCAACGCAATCATCTCGCTGGTCATTATCAACCTTATGGTCTCGTACCTATTGGTTGCAGCCACCTCCCTCTACGACCGCTGCACAGATGGTGGGGACACGCATAACGAGCATGTATACCGCTTGACTTTTTGGCGAGGTACTGCCGTTGATGCCTTCTCTATCATCTTGAAAAAGCAAGCTTGGTCATCGCAATGTCAGTCCATTCACCACCCTATCTCCAGGGATACTACTGACAGTACCTCCCAGGTTTCCTCCCGTCGCTCATCCTACTGCGCAAGAGATGAACTGGGCTGTCGTCCTGTTCGGTGGAGACTGTCTGATAGGTGGACTGCTCTACTTCTTCCACGGTCGAAGGAGTTATCAATGTCCACAGGATGCAACGCTGAGATGAACGTGCAACAGCTCATCGCCAATCGCGCTCGGCATCTTCGGGAGATACGAAAAGAAGGATCGACAGGAGACGACGTTCAATCGGTAAACATCACTCGGGTTGCACACAAACCCTCAGTTTGCTGGGATGCGCGCAGAAGCTAGCTAGCCTAAGTACAATTCGTCCGATGGCAACTACTGATCCTTCAAGACCCTATCGCAGCCATTTCTATCATCCTGTCGATCTGGACCAGGCGAATGCCGCTACAGATATATGGTTAGCCCACCTCGACAAACACTATGAAGACATACATCACCAAGACCGATTGGTAGTGCAGACGCAAGAGGAGTCTGGCGTCGCTGCAATGGTATACACCTGTCAATAACGCTCAAGATTAACCTCAGAAACAGCTCACCTATCCAGCCAATCTTCGGCTGGGCTGCACTCGAACTCGGCTTCCTCACCCTCTACCATACCGCCGGCCTCGATGGTCAGAGCGTGGTTGTAGAGCTCTGATCCTATCAGCTTGGCATCTGCCACAGTCTCTTCCAAGATCCCATACTGGAGCTCATGATCTCGTCCCCACAAGTCCGGGAAAGGGTGAGCGTGACCGGATCCTCACCAGCTGTAGGATAAGTTCTGAGTGGTTAGTGCCATAGCCAAGGGCTTGAGAGTATGTATCGCACTGGTAAGTGTCACCCTCTACTCTCTACCCTACCCAGAGTTCGATCTGAATGGTGTCTCCTGGAGATGGTGTTGGTCTGCAATTCCCATCGGGCAAAGTCATCTTGCTCGTCCAGACTTTTTTGATAAGCGTAGTTGTGGGCTTCTGTTCGTCCATTGCGCGGTTCATCAAAGCGGTAGGATCTTACTTTGGTACTGGCATGCCGCACGTCGGCCAACACTTTAAGGATCTGCTAGGGCGCTGTCAGAGCTGCAAAGCACTAGCGTTTTCGTGGAGTCTATGCAGACACAAGCAACACTCTCATGCAACTATTGGAGATCGCCGATACAGGGCTTCTGATCGTTGAGACTGTACACTAGGACAGATCCATGATCAGCTCTCAACAGCGATAACTTTGTACCATTCGTGCAGGTTGACTCCGAGATGACCATCAGTCTACCATACTTCATTGGCGGGCGAACTACCGTATCAGTGAGCTCATTTTGCACATGGTGACGTACGTTTCGACAATGCTTCAAAAGATAGGTGAGGCTGATCGATCAATGGAGGATTGTTCGTAGCCGTAGTTTCGGTCTGGATGGGTTTCCCTCTCGACAGCGCTTCTAAGTACTCTACAACAGTCTCGTGCTGGTACCATCCTGTGCGCCTTTACCGTCGGGAGCCTGCCAAGGGAGTCCCGCATTGATGGGTCAAAACCATTGGCGGCGAGAAGACGAAACAGTGGGATCTCGTGGGCACGTGGCTGCGCACATTGTTCGACTCTAAGCTTTGGATGATCGTACCACCTTGCTCTATGTCGTCCGACGACTGGCAGGACTTTGCTAAGCAATCCAACCACTGGATCCGAAAGGGAAAGCAAGAGCCGTGTATCTGGAGGCAAACGAGGTGCTCTTAATGCCACTTGATGTGCCTCTTATACACAGTGTTAAGGCACGCTGCAAGGTCTCATACTCAGCGTCAGAGAGTGCAGTCGCAGTGCGATCGACATTCCGCCCCCGTCAAGGACGTTACGGATAATGCTCTTGATGTTGGCTGGATAAAGACGGGACACCTCGCAACGGTTGTTGAAACTGCACCTGTCACGTCAACTAGAGTCGCACCAGCGATAGTTCAGTGCCCATGACAGGCTTATGAAGTGAACGCCCTGTAATCTGAGTGGATTAGTAGTTCCTTAGCAACTATCAGTGCAAATAAAACATGTCCAACGAAATGATTCTTAGACCTCGTGGATAGCATGTCGATGACACCGGTACCAGTCGATACGTAAATCGAACCGTCCACCCGTATAGCCCGTAAAGTTGCTGTTCCGCCCATATTATACGTGCTCTTATGTGCTACCTTCTCCCGCCATGTACGTTGCTCCCACCCGGCCGATACGGGCGAGAGTATTTCTCCTGCAGTACGAAGCGTGACAGCCTCGACTGCCAGTACTGCCGGAACGGGTGCACGTGCTCCCTCGCGCTTTGGTCTACTTTGGTGCGTTCAGGCTCACGACAAGCCCAGTTCCCTCTATTGCTATATACCCATTTTCCGTTTTGCCTTTGCCTTGCGGGACGGCATGATCCTTGTCGTCTTCGCTCTGCGATGCGGGAGGACCCCATAAAACGCCATCGTAAGGAATCGCTCCTTTGTGGGCGTTTCGACGTTCTCGCGAATTTCTTGATCGGAGTCGAGTCCCTGGTCAGAGTCGGGTTCCGTGTCAGACCACTGGAGTCCTGACTGCGCAGCAACAGCATCTACTGCGGCTGTATTGGGGGCGTATCCAGAGGCCTTGTATACTTGCGCCTGAGAAGTCAACTTCATCCTATTATGTTGCTCTGGGTAACCTTCATGCGATGCCGCTTGACCATCGCCTAGCCCCGACCGGGAGATGAACAGATATTCTTCCGCAAGGACGTAGAAGTTTGAATGTCCTTGGGACTTGTCGAACTTGCCGTGGCGGACACGCCGCATTTTGCTTTTGACACTTTGCAGGTAAACTCCGTCCGGGCGTTCGCCGACTACTTCTGGGACTCCTCCGCTTGCGGGAGAGGTTATGCGGAATTGTCCCTCGCTCGCGCAAGTGATGTCGAATGGCGATTTGTTTCGAATGGAGATGTGGGAGAGTTCCTCCAATGGCATTCTTTGGCACCTCTGTTGGCCCCGTGTGGATGGCATGTCCGTAGATCGGAGACACTTCGTATGGATCAAGTGACTGAGATATCAGGTGAATGGTGCGATGCTGCGAAACAGGGTGCCTGTTTGGACAGATAATGTATTGATCTCGACCTCCTGCCGTTCTGTAGGTTCTGGGCGATGGCAACCGGCCTGCGCATGTCAGTTGGCGTATCTTCTCCTATGTGTGATGGACGCCACCAAGATCGGAGAACTCTGTACCTGCGCTACGGCTGGAAGGCGTCCTGAAACATTATCTAGAAGAATGCAGAATGCAGGAGTTGATACTTGCATACACCCTGGCACTAAGCGGTGGCGGCTGTGTGCGCCAATCCATCGGAAGATTACTTCCCAACTGCCAATAGTACAACGTCGGTAGCATCGCTCCCAATGAGTACTTTTGAAGTAATTGACCGCTCACCTCGCCGCAATCTCGCGGGAGCGGCTTTGAACAACCTTGCGGCTTCGGCGCACTCCCGGAGACTAAGGCGGCACAATTGGCTGGGCCTCTCGCCCGCCGCAATTTCCTGTATTGGTCCATTATAATACCTTCTGCCCCGAAACACCCAATCCAATACGGCTAGGATTAGGACTATTCCGAACACCGGGCCGGCGTAGTTCATCGTGACCGCCGTTACCGGTACTTCGCCTGGGAATGGCAGGAAGATAGAAACGTAGACCCCAAAGACGATGGCGTAAGCGTTGATCCAGAAGCCGCATTTGCCCAGTCTGAACGGACCAAACGTGACCTGTTCCCGGCGGAGCCGTTTGAGGAAGAGCAGACTGATCGGTATCAGATATGAGACATACAAATCCAGAGTCGAGAGCGAAAGAAAAGCATTGATAGCTGTCGAGCTGCATAGTAGGCAGAAGCGGAGCTCGGAGCTGGAGTATAAAGGTCGGCTGCGGCGTTATACGGGAAGGAGCGAGGCCCCTAGCATATCTGACCACGTTGGAAGCAAGCGTTCGAGATAGGTAAGATTTTCTACTGCATCAGCCTAGAACAGTACTCCAACATCTTGACGGTTTTGAGGCAGCGCAATCTGCCATGTGTGCGTTGGCAGCACATGATCGAAGGCACTGAGGCGAAGATCCTGCCGAACGTACGGCGATGAGGAGTGAGGCGTCGGGCGCCTAAACAATGCTGCTATGATGGGCCTTTTTCGTTTGCAGCAGCTTTTCCAGCTTGCCTTCTGTCAGCCTCGCCTCCCATCGCCTCATGCAGCGCTCATTATGGGCTTCGAAAGCCTGGCGGTAGATGCGGAAGACGTCACCGTCGGCCAAGCGTAGGTCGTTCTTGCACGCTTAAACGAGCTCTGGGAGGATCTAGAGATAAACCTTCCAGTGCAAGGCGGGCCTTCCTCTTAGGGAAAGGATTGAATGCTAACATATAACATGACCATTTCTCACTTGTCCTCTTTTAACAATGGCTCCTGGCTGTCATCCACCTTCTTGCACTCTTTTCCCTTGCCGAGAATTGAACCTGTCCCTGAGTTCTTCCATCTGATCGGCAC
>NAJQ01000397.1:0-26927 GCA_005059865.1 Friedmanniomyces simplex
CATGGATTCTCCTAAGGAGGGTGGTTTTGGGAACATTGTAGGCCATTGCAGCTGCTGAGATAGAAGCGCATTGGCCAGACTGGAAAGCTGACATTGCTAGTAGTATGCTGCCTTCTTTTGGGCTGATTTGGACGCGGTATGGTGGAGGCATTGTGTGTCAAAGATGGTGGATGTGAATTTGGTCAATTTCTGGTCCACGCCCTGCTCCGGACCACGCTCGGGTCCCCCGCGTTAGCAAGATGAGGAAGAGCCGGAGGAGAAGCCTGACATCACCGGACGGCTTGAACGAAGCTTGTATTCACTGCGGACCCCGATAGCGTGGTGTTACCCCCCCGATGAGCTGGGTGGGCGAGGCGGGTCAGCAAACAGAGCATTCGCTGTCCGTGACGGAGGGGATCGCGGAGGCTATGGGCACACCCCAAGGCCTGCACTACGAGACCACGCGGACCATCCCCGAACCTCACCTCCCATTGCGCAAGGCCTCCGCGCAGCGCCTCAAGTCCAAGCACGCTCCTACGCCGCTGTTCGCGCCCTCCCATCACCACCAAGTTCGCGGCTTCAATCCATCTCCGGTCCAAGCCCTGCCGCATATCGATGCGGTGACGGCGAGCTCGGAACACGCGTTTGCTGGTCGAGACGCCAGGCGGCCGTCGAAGCTCCCGCTGGGCAGTCTCGTGATGCGGCAGGGACAGGCGCGGACGGTGCCTCCTCTTGAGGAGACACGGTCGAGTCTGCCGGATAGGGAAGCGGTGCGGCCGCCATCGTCACCACTGCTGCCACCTCCGCCGCGGTCTCCGCACGGCAAAAGGAAGGGTCTACGGGGCTCGAGGTCGCTCGGCGAAGGCTTGCGAGGGTGGAGGCACCGCCTGTCGAGCAATAAAAGTGGGACGGAGGATGGCAGGAGTACACCGGATTCCTTGGGACCGCGGCCCAGTGTGGCAACCGATGGAGTCCGACAATCGTTTCGATCGGCTTTGACAAGTCACGACAGCTACCTGCATTCGAGCAGTGTCAACACGGACCACAGTAGCCTGATCGACGGCAACAGCTCGACCAGCGAGTTCGTCAATGTCTATCCACACTGGCCTGATACTGCGGAGGAGGGGCGGGAAAGCCTGACCGTGGATGATGCGATTGGCATGTACTCCAATGGCTTCGAGAGTGCAAAGCAGAGTATGGATACGCATGGCAAGCGGTCACTCCAGGTCGACAGGCTGTCTGCAAAACACAGTCTCGATAAGCACGGCAAGCGGTCGCTGCAGGCCGAGCGACCTACATCGCAGCCGCCGCCGGCAGAGAAGCCGAAACATCCTCTGCATCGCCGGAGTCAGAGCGCGAGCCTGCTGGATATGTGGACACCTGCGTCTGGGGCCGGCCTGTTGCCTCCGGAGCAAATCTCCCACCAACCGACCTCTCCGCGCACGACTGATACGGGTGGTTTGCTCTTGAGCCAAAACGACCGCCCATCCTGCAAGCCTCACGTGCAGGAAGTTGTACCGCGCGATCGCTATGGCTTCAAGAAGGTCTCGCATTATATCACGGCAGACCAATACGATGCATGGAATGTCCAGTACAGCGAGCACCTAGACCGTCGGAAAAAGAAGTGGCACGCTCTCATGCGATCCTACGGTCTTGACAGTAAGAAGCCTTTCCGGTTCCCTCCGAAGAGCGACAAGATCAAGCGATACGTGCGCAAAGGCATCCCGTCCGCTCTGCGCGGCGCCGCGTGGTTCTGGTACGCTGGCGGCCCTAGTCGGGTGGCGAAGGAACCCGGGTTGTACTTGGATTTGATCAAGCGGGTTGATAGGGGCGAGCTGAGCGACAATGACCGGGAGCACATCGAGCGCGATCTCAACCGCACCTTCCCGGACAACATCCGCTTTAAGCCAGACCCGATGAAAATGTCAGATGTCCAAGCTGGTGCCGGTGGAGGTAAGAAGCGCAAATCCGTCCCGGAGCCCGAGACGTCCATCGTACGAGCCTTACGCCGCGTCCTCCAGACCTTCGCCGTCCACAACCCGGGCATCGGCTACTGCCAATCCCTCAACTTCATCGCCGGCCTCCTCCTCATCTTCCTCGACGAAGATGAGGAAAAGTCATTCATCCTGCTCGAAATCGTGACCTCGGTGCACTTACCGGGGACCCACGGCGTCACGCTCGAGGGCGCCAACATCGACATCGCGGTCCTCATGTCCTGCATCAAGGACTCCCTGCCGGGGATCTGGGAGAAGCTGGACGATAAGGGCGGCATCCCAGCGGGCGACCCTTCCGCTTCCGCGCTCCGCTTGCCGACTGTGAGTCTGGCGACGACGGCGTGGTTTATGTCTCTTTTCGTCGGCACGCTGCCGATCGAGTCTGTGCTTCGCGTCTGGGACTGTCTGTTCTTCGAAGGCAGTAAAACGCTCTTCCGCATCGCTCTCGCTATTTTCAAGGCGGGTGAGAGGCAGATCCTGGCTGTCAGTGATCCGATGGAGATTTTTCAGGTCGTGCAAACGATCCCCCGGTCCATGTTGGATGTGAATGGGTTGATGGAGGTGTGTTTTCGGAGGAGAGGGGGGTTTGGCCATGTGAGTCAGGAGTTGATTGAGCGGAGGCGGGAGGAGAGGAGGAGGGATGTTAGGGTTGGGATTGGCGGGGCGGAGGCGGGGGCGGTCGAGAGGTGGAAGGGGAGGTGGAGGAGTAGGACTAGGGCTTAGGGAACGACAAGTAAGCTACCTGTGGTAACATGCCGAACGCACAAGGATTCACGTGACTGCCCCGGACCCCACTTCGCTCCTTCCACTTTGGTCCATCAAAGCCTGAAATGTTAAACGATGTGCAAGCTTGTTTCGGCCAGCGCTAATTACCCGCTGATCTCTCCCTCCTTCACCACGATTGCCGCGCGCTTTGGCTTCCCTCCACCAAACCAATCGTGGACTCACCACCATGACTGGCAAGAAGCGAAAAGCCGAGAAAGATGAGCCAGGTCCAAGAGCGAAGGTGCGCACGATTTGGACCGTTCCCCGACCTTTCAACAACTGACGGTCCTGCAGAAGAAGAGCCAGCCTAGCTCAGGTCGCAACCACAACATCGACAACATCCAGAGGCAGAACAACGAGGGGGCAGGCAACAGCACAGCAGCCAACACCGTCCTAACCACCACCCAACTAGTCGAGAAATTCCTCATTGGCGCGGACATTCGTACACTACTCCTTAGCCAGCGAGTAAATGGCAAATGGCAAGCCGTCATTACGGGGAGTCCGCAGCTCCAGAGGATGGCTTTTCCTGCTTCCCGCTACTTTCGACGAGGCGCTGGACCTGGCGCGTGAGGACGCGGAGACGGATTGGGTGGTTCTCGCCAATTGGGCGAATGGTCGACCATCAAGCGGAGGACGCGGGCGACCATTAGCTCTGCTGAATCCACTCTTAAGCCGTCGTCCTCCTGCTCCGCCAGAGTATCGATACAGCTTCGGTTTCCAGGACGGCGAAAAGAACCCAGACGCGCCGCCGACCCCTTCGTGGCGGCCGATGCGGTTCACACAGCCGCCGCAGGTCCTGTCGACGACGCTGGTAAGTCCCAAAGTCGCGCATGAAAGCCACGTGGTCTACGGCATCAGACCCACGATCTCGATGGTCGATCGTGTGGGGGGTGAGTGGCGGGGCCGTGCCGAAGCGCATTTCAGGCTTGAGTGGCTTGTTGATGTCCTGTGGGAGCTTGCGAGACTGGAGGTGCACGGGGTGCAGATGGGGATTGGGAAGTACCTTCGACAGGCGGAGGTGTCTGGGGAGACATCCGAAGAGGCGTCTGAAAAAGAGAGGGTTTCGTAGGGTGCTCTTTCCGGAGTACTACGGCGTGGCGAGCGAGGACATCCGGGGGGGGATTCACGGACAGCTCTTTAGTGAGGTGCAGAAGACCTTGCGGGTCGACCATTGGGATAGAGAGATTTGAATATTCCGTCTCCAAGCTATGTCTCCACCTCTACACTGCCACATCCCCACCAAACCCCACCGGCCTCCTCCTCACCTCCCCCTTCGCAACGGGCCGAAACGGCACAACAGCCATGACCTGATACAACCCCCCCATCCCCTGCGGACTCCGATCCACCAATCGCCGCCACCCACTCTCCACCCGCTTCACCACCTCCGTCAGCTCCCCCTTATCCCGGGCCCCAGTACTGCTACCCGCCCGCTCCTGATCCACAGCTTTCTTCACCAGCTGCGCCGCCCGCTCTTCAATACCCATAGCGTTCAGGAACCTCGCCTGGTCTACGGGGCCGTGGACCTCGACGCCGGGGGAGCCGTTGAGTGCTGATTCGGCTAGGGCGAGGAAGTCGACGTCTGCGCTGACGTCTGTGGTGCCGGGGGAGGTGAAGGGGGAGACGCGGGCGTGCTGTTTGATACCGCGGAGGGAGTTGGCGGGGATGGTGGAGGCGGGGCCGTAGTCGATTACTAGCGCCGCGCCTGAGGGTTCGGATTTTGTGAAGGGCTCTTCTCTTGGCGCGGAGGGAACTGTTCGGCCAGTGGGAGGGGTGTTGGGCTGGCCGGATGGTGTTGGAGGGTTTGAGCCGCCTAGTCTGATCGCGAAGTCGCGGGTATAGGCCTGGCTTTCCGGGCTGATTTCGATGGTAGCGCCGTCCGTGCTTTTCAGTGCTTGATAGCGCGGCGAGATCTCTGGCAAGTACATCGAGTGCGGCGTAGCAGCTTTCGCCATTGTAAGCTCGAACTCCGGCTCGCCTTCTTTCAGCCTGTGCGGTGGTTTGGGCGAGATGACGAGTTCACGCCATTGGTTGCCTTGGGGTAGTCTTCGAGCAGCCGGTATTGGTCCTGTAGGTGTCTGCATGGTGCTGTCTTGTTGCTGTTGCTGCGGTGCCGGTGGGATGGATTGAAAGACATGAATAGGCAAGGCGTCGAAGAACTCATGGGCGATGATGAAGGGCGTTTTGCTAGCTTCTCGCGGCACGAAGCGTATGTCCTCCGTCCAGACGATCTTGAGGTCTTTTGAGTGCTTGCTCGTACTCTCATGGCCGATGTCGTTCTCTGTGAGTTGATTCTCACCGCAAAGTAGCTTATGCTGGGCTATTCGCAAATTCCGGCTGGCTTCCACCAGGTAGACCGCCTCGATCGCTTTCGCTAGAGGCGGGAAGTTGCGTATCGTCTGCCAACGTCAACAGCGTACCCAGGACACATCATCGCGAGTTCGAGCCTACCCGCAGCATATCATCCATCAATGTCCCTCTTCCTGGTCCCATCTCCATCAAGTACACGCCCTCGCTTCTTCTCCCCTGAGCGATCCATTCCGCCACCACCCACAGCCCTATGAGCTCCCCGAATATCTGGCTAATCTCAGGACTCGTGACAAAGTCTCCTTTGGTGCCGAATTGGTCTCGCTCGGAGGGAGCGGTGGAGGTATAGTAGCCGCCGAGGTCAGAAGTAAGGCATTGGCGCATGTACGAGGCCACAGGTATGGGCCCAGTCGTCTATAGAATCTTAGCGTGACCTGCTGTCCATGTATACTTGAAGCGCTTACCGTAATGGCCTCAGTCAGCTGTTTGGCGAGAGGAGTGGACCATTTGTGGCCTTCTTCCTCGCTGGCGGTCGAGCTCGATCTTGCGCCGGAAGCTCTACAACGCGGTATGTTCAGCCTAGTGGCATTGCGAGAAAGCTGCCCGAGAGTGCGAGACAGGCTGCTTCGCATCATACACGACCGAGAAGGAAAGGGAAAAGTGGGTTGGTGTTGTTACATGTTCGAGTGAAGATGGAAAGCATTGGAGGGAACGCGATTCAAGCTCGGAGGTCATTCGTAGGTTGGAGCAACTTCTTCCTAACCCGCAATTTCAACACACCACCCACCCACTCCAGACAACACAATGTCTTCTCGTTGGGCAGATGCGGCAGAGGACGCGGAGGAAGATGCTAGACGGAAGGCAGAGAAGGAGGGAAAGAGGCGATTGAAGGCGGAGAAGCAGCGCAAGGCGGAGGAAGCGCAGCGAGCAGCGGCGGCGGAACCACAATTGAACGGCCACGCGCGGAGTGGAGAAGACACAGACAGACCGGCGAAGAGACGACGACTGTCACAGGATGAAGCACAAGACGAACCGATAGCTGATGAGCCGGAGCGCCAACTCTTGCGCTTCCAACCACCACCCTGGCAGCCCTGCCGCTCCATCTCTCGCTTCGACCTACTCAATCACATCGAAGAAGGCAGCTACGGCTTCGTCTCTCGCGCCCGCGAAGTCGCTACGGGCGAGGTGGTGGCGGTGAAGAAACTCAAGCTCGACCCTGCGCGCGACGCCGGCTTCCCGGTAACCGCGTTGCGCGAGATACAGTGTCTCTACGCCGCCAAGTCGCACCGCCATATCGTCGATCTACGCGAGGTGGTATGTGGCGAGGGCGAGAGCCCCGGGGATACCTATCTCGTTATGGAGTTTCTGGAGCACGACCTCAAGACCTTGCAGGAGGAGATGGAGGAGCCTTTCTTACCATCTGAAATCAAGACCCTGCTCCTCCAGCTCGGTAGTGCGGTGGCGTTCTTACACGATCACTGGATTTTACACCGCGATCTGAAGACCAGCAACATTCTCCTCAACAACCGCGGCGAGATCAAACTCGCCGACTTCGGCATGGCGCGCTTCGTTGGCGACCCTCCACCCGCAAATCTCACCCAGCTGGTCGTCACACTCTGGTATCGCGCCCCCGAACTGCTACTCGGCACCAAAGAGTACGACGGCAGCATCGACGTCTGGAGCATCGGCTGCATCTTCGGCGAGCTCCTCACCAAGCAGCCCTTACTGCAGGGCAAGAACGAAGTCGAGCAACTGAGTAAGGTGAGTCACTCCTCCAGCCTTTTACACAAAGGCTGGAAAGAAACAGATACCCTAGCGTGTACCCCCTCCATTGACGATGTATACAGATCTTCGAGCTCTGCGGTATCCCCACCGAAGACAGCTGGCCGGGCTTCAAGCGCCTGCGAAACGCCCGCTCACTGCGTCTCCCGCCGGCTTCCAACGCGTCGCAAGGCAGTATCATCCGGTCGAAGTTCTCAACGCTCACGAATGCTGGCGCGGGCTTGCTCAACAGTCTGCTGTCTCTCAACCCTACGGGTCGCCCGACAGCGCAGGGGATACTGGACCACGCCTACTTCCGCGAGGACCCGCGCCCGAAGCCGACGGCGATGTTCCCGACGTTTCCGTCGAAGGCTGGGCAGGAGAAGCGGAGACGACATGCTAGTCCTAATGCTCCAGCGCGCGGTGCTGCGCCTGGTTTGCAGGGCGAGGTGGACTTCAGCTCAATCTTCAAGGGACGAGAGGAGGAAGAGAAGGGCGGTGGGTTCGCTTTGCGACTGGTGTGAGGATTAAAACGCGGGTAGTAGTTAAACTAGGCCGCCGCACATTCACTCCATCGACTCTCAATGACCTCGGGATAGGAGTGGCGCACGCTCACGGAACTCGAAGAGGGAATATGTGAAATGGCTTGCTCCTTCCGCCACCCCGAGCGAACTAAAGTTTATTAGGAAACAACGGAGCATTCCTGCCCCCCCGAAACAAATCCAACATCTCCCTCCCCATCCACTGCTCCCTCGTCCTCGCAATCCCGCCCTCCAACTCCTGCACCCGATTCCCCTGAATCAAATACCCATTCCCATTCGCCTGCATCCCTAACCCCATTAGATGCGCCACCGTCAGCGCCACCGTCTCGGCATCATTAATCGGCACCCCGCGCTTCTGCATCTCCTCGCCCCAAGCCTGCAGGCTCTGGCCTTCCTGTCGCCCGAGGATGATGTTGGTGAGTGTGATGCCGGGCGCGATGACCGAGAGGCTTATACCCACTTTCGCGCAGTCGCCCTTCAGAGCGCGGAGGTAGCCCACGACGCCGTGCTTTGCTGCTGAGTAGAGGGGTGCGCCGGCTGAGGCGAGGTAGCCTGCTAACGAGGCGGTCATGACGATACTGCCGCCTTGGCCTTTGCCGGAGCCTTTCTTGTTGTCGTTTCGTCGTAAATGGTAGATGGCGAGTTTGAGCGTGTCCCCCACGGCTCGGATGTCGATATCGATGGTTTTGCGGTCGGGTTCCGCGAGCTCGCCTACGCTGTCCCGGTGGTCGGTGAAGAGTTGCTCGCCGATCTCGGCCACGCCTGCGTTCACGAAGACGTGGTCCAGATGGCTGAAGTGGTTTGCTGCTTGGGCGAAGGCGGCTCGTTGGGATTGCCAGCTTGTGACGTCGCATTGGATGTACAGGAAGCGGGAGGAGTTCGTGAGTTCTGGGACTGGTGGTGGCGATTGGGCTCGGTCAAGGACGACGACATTGTTGCTGTATTTGGGTGTGTGCAGGTAGAGAGCTGTGGCGAGACCGATGCCCGATGCTCCTCCAGTGATCAGGATGGTTGAGTGTTGTGGCCGGTTGGCTGTCGTTGGGGAGAGGCTGAAGGCTGCGGAAGCCATGTCTGCTGGTATTCCCGACCCTCAGTATTGTTCCAGGAAGCTGTTCGATCCACGAGCTCTCAAAATAGGGTTGTTCTAGCCCAGGTACATGTATGTACACGTGAAGTCGACCATGGCACGAGTGGACATGTTTATTCTCGGGCCTCGGCACTTGGAGACCGCTCGTTTCCTTTCCCTTTGGAGCTGGAAGGTACTACAAACACCTCCCGGCCTCGGCGAATTCGGTGCCCTCTGATGCCAAACATCCTCTGCAGGATGTAGACGAGGAAGGAATGAACGCAAGCAGCCTAAGGCATGTACGCAGCTAGGCGCCCTTGTGTAACGCAATCATCTTCCATCTCCTCGTTGGAACTTGACATGTTGTCAATTACCCGGCATGACCACCAGAGATCACCGAGGCTCCGACAACAGTAGTTCTATCGACGAACATATCAGGGCTACTCCCCCGGCCGGCACCAACCAGCATGTCCCGCCGCAACGAGCGAGGCGTCTACATCGACCCCAGCGGCAACAAGACCTTCATCCCCCTCGAAAACAACCCAGCCGTCTTCACCGAACTCACCCACCGCCTAGGCGTCTCGCCCAAATTGGCCTTCTACGACATCTACTCCCTCGACGACCCGGACCTGCTGTCCCTCATCCCCAAACCCGTGCACGCTCTCATCTTCATCTCGCCCGCGGACGTCTACCACCGTGTCCGCAAAGCCGACGGCGGGACGAAAGAACTCACTTATACCGGCGCCGGGGACCAGGAACCCGTGATCTGGTTCAAGCAAACTATCGGGCACGCGTGCGGACTAATCGCGCTCTTGCATAGCGTGAGTAATGGCTCGGCTAAGGAGTTCATCACGCCGGGCTCGACGCTCGATAAGTTGTTGCGGGAGGCTACGCCGTTGAAACCGCTACCGCGCGCTGAGGTGCTGTATGACTCCGATGAGTTGGAGAAAGCCCACATGGCTGTGGCATTTAAGGGGGACTCGGTGGCTCCGCTTGCTGCTGAACCGAACGGGTATCACTTTATCAGTTTTGTCAGGGGTAAAGACGGTCACCTCTACGAGCTTGAGGGATCGTGGGATGGGCCGATCGATCGCGGCATGATGGAGTCGGGTGAGGACGTGCTGGGTGAGAAAGCTCTGGATGCGGGGATTAGGAGGTTCGTCAGGGCGGCGGAAGGGAATCTTGAGATGAGCATGATTGCTCTCTGTACGAAGCCGGAGGGTGATCAATAGATTCGGTACGCGAGATACAGGGAGCGAGGCCCAAGGGAGATGTGTCGTTTTAGGGTACATGTACCCGCGGTATCAGATGATCGTGCTGTTTATACCGAAAGTGCTCGCTAATGGGGTATCTCATACATCGTGGTGACCGACCAGTCCGCTCAAACGCCTCCTGTACCCCGTCAGCGACCAATGCCGAGCTAGCGATGCCATCCCAGCTGCTACCCCCAAGCACGGCCGAGTGTAACACAACGCCCCGTCCGCTCCATCGCCGAGTCACACACTCTTCATCAGCCATAAACGATGCTTCGTGAGGGGAAACTATATTGGCCCATCGTTTTGAAGTATGCGAAATGCGATTTGACGCTCGCCGCATACACATGCTCAATTACTCTCCGTATCGAGGAAGTTGAGACTGACGCCCATGTGTGAGGTCAAGTCGAGCGTGCCTTCGTCATCGCTGGCAGCCTCTACCGGCGTTCTGTTTTCCTCATCGCTGCTCTGCTCGGTGCCGTCCATATTGATGATATCGAAGCGGTTGGCCATCGCCACCTTCTTCTTGGACGGTTGCGGAGGTGGCGCCCGAGACCTATATGCCGGCGCCGGGAGCGGTACGTCGCACTCGTCTCTCAAGAACTCGACTTTGCAGCCCTTGTACGTCGTCCGGCTCATCATGCAGGTTCGCGCGAACAGAGCGTTGTGCACTGAGTTGGTCGAGATGTATGCATCGCCGTTGCGAAACGTCACATCGATGATGACGAGGTTGTGGATATGCTCCATGTCTTCTCGGATGCGAGACTCTGTCAGGCCGTTGACATGCGCGTTATGGACCATGATGTTGCGCGTCGCACCGTTTAGGATCTTGTTATGGATGTGGCCATTCAGTCGGTACTGTCGCTCCGCCCACCTCACCTCAAGCTAGAGCGCAGCATCAGTTTGTGTATCGTGAGAGGTAGATCGTGTGTACTTACACGCTTGGAATGCAAGTAGATATCGTTGCGTTTCGCCCATGCCAAGAACTCAGCTGCGCCGTCCAGGAACGTCACGGTGGCGCTCCGCTCGGAACGCAAGTTGACACCCAACAATCTCCCGCCCTTGATGACGGACAACAAATCTCGGTACGTGGTTCGGTCGGACAGGCCTGCAAAGTAAAGCGTGCGGCGCTCCTGATTCGCTTGGGACCCGGCATTATTTGTGCGGTGATGGGTGCCTTCCTCCGGGATACTCCCAGCGTCGTCAAACGCGGCTTCATCCGGTACCGATGACTGAGCTCCATAGCTGACTTGGCGGGAAAGTGCGGGTACTCTCAAGTTCGATGAAGTCTGCATTGAAAGACCATTGCCGTTCTGGAAAGGGCCGCTTCCCGGCGCCACGTTGAATGTAGCAGGCTGTCGCCATGGCATGCCACGGTCAAAGTCAGAGCTGTGCGGTTGAGAGGACGGCTGGCCATGAAGCGGGACCTGACTGCTGAAGTCGTACGCCCACGCGTTTGTCAGCGATCCGGAGTCCTTTCGTTGCTCGGTGGTATCGACGCCGGAGATCAAGAGCCCAATGGTCTCTGCGGTGATGCCGCCCTGAAATAAGGCGGCTTTGAGCAGTTCGAATTCGCGAGAGGTACGGCAAAGGCTGTCGTATTCCGCCTTGGAGATGGACACGTGGGGGGGTTCAGGACGACCATATATCTGTGCCGATGTATGCTAGAGAGTACAAAGTCAGCTACACCAGCAGGTGCGTGAGAACCGCTTTATATCGTACAAAGTCTGCCCTTCAATATACTATTAGCGCGAAGTGTGCATATCGAAGGGCAGGCAGACGCCGCATACATACCTGCGAAGCAACGCATCAAAGTAAGCTTTGTCGACGGTGACTTTCTCCAGGCTAGCCATGATGGCGAAGGAAGACGACGATTGATCGAGAGCGGAGAGTTGTAACGGCAAGAAAACAACATGAAGCTGGTCAAACAGAAGGCGCTTCTGGGGCGCCTCAGGATAAGGATAAGGCTGCGCTAGCTCAGCGCTAGCGCCCCGCAAAACCTCAAAAGATATATTCCCTTGGCAAGATCGCTGGACGACTTCACGGTTCACCCCCATTTCATCAAGTCCCTTGACGGTCATTAGCCTGGTCGTTGTTGATGGACGGCAATGCAGCGCAATTGAACGCAACACCGCCTGCAGCGCTCGCGACCTCAGGATCCTCAAAAGGGGATGTCGTGAAGCAGCTCGCCGCCTTGGGTGGCGGCGACGGCAGCATATTCTCCCAGCTACTCAACAACCCCTTCTTCACGGCCGGGTTCGGGCTTGCGGGACTAGGTGCTGCCTTACGATATGGCTCGCGAGGCGCCCAGCAAATTGGGGCCCTCGTGCGGCGCCGTATGCTGGTCGATCTCGAGATCACACGACATGACAAGTCCTACGACTGGGTGCTGAACTGGATGACCGCGCAATATCAGACTCGACTTGGGACGCCACGAGCCGGTACGATGGAGCGTGTGATACGACGGTTCATGCCCGGGCTGCACCACCTGCAGATTGAGACATCAACGCTCAAAAGCGCGAGTGGCACGGAGAAGACAGCGTTTTCGCTTGTCCCGGGTCATGGCAAGCACATACTACGCTACAGAAACGCCTTCATCGCAGTCAACAGGGAACGGGTAGACCGAAATTTCGACGCCATGGGAAAGCCTTTCGAGACCGTCCGACTGACCACACTCTACTCCAACCGGCACATCTTCGAGGACATAGTCCAGGAAGCGTACAAAATGGCCGTGCAAAGTACCGAAGGCAAGACCGTCGTCTTCACCAGTCAAAACATGAGCTGGCAAGCTTCCGGGCAACCCAAACGACGAAGACCCTTCGACTCCGTGGTGCTCGAAAAGGGACTAGCCGAGGGGGTTCTGAGCGACGTCCACGAATTCCTGGACGCACGTACCTGGTACCTCGACCGCGGCATCCCTTATCGGCGCGGCTACCTCCTCTACGGCCCGCCCGGTACAGGCAAGACATCCTTCGTACAAGCCCTCGCCGGCGAACTAGACTTCAACATCGCCATGCTCTCGCTCAGCCAGCGAGGACTAACCGATGACCTGCTCAATCACCTCCTGCTCAACGTACCTCCGCGCACCATCGTCCTGCTGGAGGATGCCGACGCAGCATTCAGCAACCGCCGCCAAACGGAGTCCGACGGTTACAGCGGGGCAAACGTCACGTACTCCGGCCTGCTGAACGCTTTAGACGGCGTGGCTAGTGCCGAAGAGCGCGTGGTCTTCATGACGACGAACCATATCGACCGACTGGACGATGCGCTTATTCGGCCAGGCAGGGTGGACATGACGGTACACCTTGACAACGCCACCGAGTGGCAGATGGAGAAGCTGTGGGATCGCTTCTATACGGAGCAAGACCCGAGTGGGGACGGCAAGCGCCGATTCCTGCAAAGAGCGGCGAGTGCAGGTCTGCCGGGTAATGTGAGCACCGCGGCGTTGCAAGGTCTGTTCTTGTACAATAAGGCCGATATTGAGGGGGCGATAGGCATGGTCGGTCAGCTGCGCTCAGCTGCGACTGGGAAATCGCAAGTGTCTGCTGCTAAGCGTGATCCAGTGACGGGCACATAGCGAGGGTAGATTGTGAAGCTGTGTTGAGTGTAGAATCTATTGTATGTATTATAAGTATAACCTCCTTTGAAACGAACTATCACTACAAAGAATCAGCCTACCGCCACCGCGCAAAAGCATTGGAATTAGCGCGCCCAGACGCCTGATCCAGAACCTCCACAACCTTCTGCGCAAACTGCTCCCGCAGCGGGTCGTCCACGAAAGCCGAGTCACGTCTTGCGTCAGCGTCCGCCAACGACCGGAAAGCATAATTCAACACCCTATTGAGAGCCTTCCGGAACTCCAAGATGAGTTTCGTCGCGTACTGCCGATCGTGCGCCTGCACGAACAAGGGCATCCACTCGTCCATGTCCAGCCGGTTGTACCTGCTCATGTGCAGCTTACCGCCGAACAGCACCGCCTTGAGCGGGCTCACGAGCGTGGATTCCCGCATGAACAGCGAGCTGCCGTCGTTGCTGCGACCCATGGTACTGTAGGCGAAGAGCGCGCCGTACTCGTGTTTGCCGGTCTTGCGCTTGCTGTCGTCGTTCAAAGACGACGGATGCATCAGGACATTCTGCTCGCTAGTCGTCCGGTAAGTGGCGCCCTTGGGATTGACCTTGGCGCCCAGGTTCGGATAGTAGCCGGCCAGTAGCAGGGATTTGATCAGGTCCGGGTTGTCAGAGTTGCGGTTCATAGCCGCGGGCCCGTACGAGCTTCCTCCTGCTGAACCCTCGTAAGTGCGCGGGATCAAGCCGGACTCTTGCAGGACCTGCAGGATCTGCTTCGAAGTCTGGTCGATCGTCCGGAAAGCTCCCATGTGGATGTACCTGTCGCGAGCTCGGTCCCAGGCGGTGCTGCTGCCAAATTGGTCTCGAAGCGTGCGGATCTCGCGGAAAGCGTTCAACGTGGCAAGGTGGTCCGAGTCATCCTTTGCGTACGAACGGCGAGCGGCTTCTGCAGACGAGCGAGCCTCCCTCCCTATGGGCGTGACGAATAGCGACCGCTCTTCCGCCGCGGCCCCCAGGATCAGCATCGGCTCCAAGCACCTGAAAATGACTCCCAGCACGATCATCTTCCCGAGCGTAGGATGTACCGGCAGCCTCGAGAGTAGACGCCCCAGATCGGTCAGCTTCTCGTCATCAGTGAACGCTTCGATGGCTTCCAGGCTCGCGCGAGCAGCCGTGATCGCGGCTGCAGGCGGTGGCTCGATGGCCTGAGCGAGGAACTTCTGCACTGGATCGGTGAAGCCTTGCGCTTTGATCGACAACAAAGTCTCCTGCAAATCGCTGCGCAACAACTCCGGCAAGCCGATAGCCCGCATCGAGTTGTGCCGCTCTTTGGAGAAGAGCGCGTAATAAAAGCCGTCCTGGACACGGCCAGCACGCCCGGCACGCTGCTTCGAGTTCGACTTGCTCTCCCACACGCACTCCAGCTTGGTCAGACGCCGAAGTTGGTCGTATCGTGTCTCCCGCAGCTTGCCGCTGTCGACAACAAACCTGACGTCGGTAACGGTTACCGACGTCTCCGCTATATTCGTGGAAAGAATGATCTTCCTGCAGCCGGCCGGAGTAGGCTCGAAGATCTGTGATTGCTCCTCCTTCGGGACGGTCGAGTGGAGGAGGCAGATCTTAAACTTTCTCTTGTCGCCAAAGTCGACGCCAAGGATGGGCTGGAGTTGCAGATGCCTTTGCGTTCTCAGGATCTCTTCGAGACCAGGTAAGAAAGCGAGGATTGCGCCCTCATGGGTGGTCTTGCAAATGTGTGCCAAGGTTGCTGCCAGCAGCGCCGTGGGCACGAGTCCCATCTCCTTCTCCGCCGCGGCTGTATCTGCGTCGTGGGAGCCGACCAGCACCTGCTTCTCACGCTTCCAGTCGATGACGCTATCCGTCGGAGACTCGGCATCTTCCACGCTGTGTTCTTTGCTGAACGCGGTCTCTGCCTTGAGGAAGTCGTGGCTTATGTTGTCCATTGCAAGCACGCGATCCAGCTCAGCCTTGGGGTACTGTATCAGATTGTGCATGATCGAACCGAGGAATTCGTCTTTCACCGGGAACGTGCGGCCTGGGACACTGAGGGATGGGCAGAGTTGGCTCGTGCCGCCCTTTCCTACTGTAGCGAAGTAATTCGCGAAAAGATCGGTATCCAGTGTTGCCGACATCAGAACCACCTTAGGCACGATCTTCCCCGCGGCTTGCCGAGCTGATAGTGCCCGCTTGAGGATGATCATGAGAAAGTCGATATCTATATCCCTTTCGTGCACCTCATCGATCACCAGATGCGAGACAGCGTCCAGTATGCCGTCGGGGTCATGCTTCAGTTGCTCGAGTAATATGCCAGTGGTACAATATGTGATGCTCCCACCCGGCTCGGGAACCTTGGCGTCGAAGCGGACCTGATAGCCCACAGAGCGCTGCAGTGGCTCGTTGCGCTCCACAGCGACTCGCTGCGCCACGGATGTTGCTGCGATCCGTCTCGGCTGCGTGCAGATGATGTTGCATGCTCCGCCCTCGCCAGACGCGATCGAATGCTCGAGCAGTATTTGAGGCACTTGTGTGGTCTTGCCACTTCCGGTAGCGCCCACGACTATGCTGTAAGGATTGTTCGAGATCATCTCAAGAAGCTGCGCACGGTACTGATTCATGGGCAACGCTGCTTTCTTCTGGCGTAGATCATGCGTTCTTGGATCTGTGTCGAACTTTTGCTGTCTCTCGATCAACTCAATGCCAAGTGCTTGAGCCTCGGCGTGGCTGAGCCGTGTGCGCCGTCTCCGTCGTCTTTGGGCGGTATTGCCTAGCTCTTCCGCCGAGAGAGCTTCGTGGCTGTCCGGTAATCCAGCGTCCCTCGCCTCGACTAGAGCACGGCGCATCAAGTGCAGTGACTCTTCATCTACCGCAAGGTCGATCGGCGACAGCTGCTTGAGTACCTTACCCTTGTCTTTTCTCAGGCGAGCCTCAAAGCTCTGTAAAAGCTCTGGCTCTTTGGCAGTCAAGTGCACTGCTGCCGTAAGGTAAGCAACCGCTTCCGCCTGCTTCTTCGTCGCCATCGTGATGCTCTGGCCCATGGGTTCGTCATCGATGCTAAGACGCGCACCTCGTCTGGCATACGACGCTACCATGCTCTGCTCGTGTTCTACTTCGATCCGTATGCCGCGTCGAGCGTCTCGCAGGAACTCGAAGAAATGCTTCGCAGTATCAATGTTCAGAACACCATGCGCGCCAGAATGCTCTTGCTCCTGAAGTGTCGCCGGCGTGGTAGTTCGCTGTTCGGCCTGGGCCTTGAAGTCCAATGCGGCGGCGATTTCGGCCGTAGGCAGATCCCTGCCCACACCAGTAGCTGTGAGGTCGAGCTCCGGCAGCGAAATAGTGGCTCGAACGACAGGCTTCAGCTTGGGTGCTTGCCGCCCGGCTCTCACACGTCGTGCCCGAGGCTGCACCTTCGCAGCGGTGAACGAAGGTATGCAACCGAATCCCGCGGCATAGTTGTAGATCTCGATCTTTGCATCTTTCTCCTCGTCCAACACCGAAGCACTCAAAGAGGCCGGCTCGAGGTCCTCCCAGTTCTCCTCGGGCAAGACTTGCAAGGATGCGGTCTTTGGGAGAAGCTCGGCCGCCAGGGTGCCGTTCGCATGCAGCTTCGCAAGCATGCGCAACCACGCAGCATGCTTGGAGCTTTGTTTACTCACTCCTTCCCCGACGGTCGTTTCTTGACACACTCCCTCCACTTCCAGCTTCAAGGTACAAGTGAAGACGGTGACGGATCTTGATTCTTGTCGCGTTGTCATATCCAGATCCGTGTGTATGGCGAGTTTGCGTTTACCGCAGATTCCATATATCTCATTTTGAGTCTGCGCAGGGTTGAAGAGTGCGTCTGAAGCGTGCGGATAATCTTCTTTTGTTGGGATAGTCTCCGTTTGTCTCACGTATTCCACGTCATGCAGGGATACTTTTTCATCGTTGCCGATCTCTTTCCGCGTCGTGAGTTCCCTCAAGGCGCCGTTTGCGTGCATGTTGGCGAGCACCGTCAGCCAAGCTAGTTGCTTTGCAACCTTTTTGGTGGATGCTTCCGCGGTGACAGTCTCACGGTGGATGTCCGGGATGGAGAATTCCAGCGAGCAAGAGTGTTTGGGCGGAAGTTTGGAAATCAAGCTGTAGGTTTCCTCGGAATTGAGGTGCTTGCCGCGAATGGTGCACAGCTTGGCGAGACCTACTGGAACACTTGCGGTTCCCATCAACTCTTTCGGAGCCTTCGGATACTCTCCTCGAGTGGGCAGCGTCATGGTCTCGAGTTTGAGCGCCAACTCAGGAGACCCCGGCGAGTCTCTGGCAGTCGTTGTAGTGGTGGCCTTCAGAGCCTTCTTGAAGTGTTCGTTAGATAGCAGGGCTTCGAGATCAGCCGCCGCATCTCGGGGATCCTTCTTGCTCGCGGTCCGGACTGCTGCCTTCAGCCAGCGTCTACTGCTTGAGTCGAATTGCTGCCGATTGGCGCGTCTCCAGAGTTGAAGTTCCAGCGCTGCAATTCTCTCCGAGTATGCGGAACCTGAATCATTGGTGCCGGTGGAAGCTTGTGGCCCCGTTATAGCGTCATCATGTGGCTCGCGCGTTCTGCCAGAAAAGTCGTATGCCTCCTGTAGAGCGCCCTGGTTATCTGCGTGGACGGTGGCGTAGCCATGTCGCCGTGGATGGCGGGCGGAACACCACGCCACATTCGCGACTGCCACTCTCGGGATAGCACCCGCGTATGATCGTGATGCTATGGCGCGCGTAAAGACCGTCGTTCGAACGGAAGGCGGAAGTCTCAACCAGACCGTTGCGGCTGCCATCCCGACCTAGCCAGTGGTGACGGCGGCGGCAGATCCGTAGGGCATACTGTAAGTTAAGGAACGCGCAGTATCAACCGTGTCCAGGTGGTCTGTATCTTCTCTCCTAGAGTCTTAGGAGATCTCTCGCCACATCCCGTCGATGTCAAAGGAGACGTGACTGAATTTTGGAGTCGACGCGATTCGGCCGGCGATGCGGACCGAAGTCCGCCCGTCTTCCGCGGCAGCGACATGATGTAACGCCGAGGTCACTGTTCGACCTCATGTCGTGTACATGTACATACTGTACGGTAGACTTCCTAAATCCCACGTATTGACATAGTCACCTCCGATCCACACTATCATCACGAACAAGACAACATATCATGCCTCGTGACGGCTCAGGCGCATCCGACAATGCCGTTGAGGCAGGGGAGACCCTCGTCCACGGTGCCGGCAGCGATGTGAGATCGGAAACACCTAGTCTCGTCTTCGGCAGGCTGACTCGTGGAAACAGGACCCAGCATCATCCGGCGTAGACCGGTCGTCCAAGGCCGCTCCGCCCCCGGAGACTGAGAAGGGCGAAGCGTTCGAGGGTATGGGTGCATCCGGTGGTGGGAACACCACCAAGGGAAGCGGTCAAGGTCCGCAGGAACCCCAGGTGGAGAAGGAGGCGTCGGAATAGGGTCTGAGTAGTCTGCTGCTCTGGAAAGACTTATTCGGATGCTTGCATCCTGTACGCTCCTTGTTGTACGACATGCCTGGCTAGCACAGATGGTACCCTGTCCGTTATCGCAACTCTCACGAAACGCCGCTACGCAAGATTCCAGATTTCCTGGAGAGTTTGGGAATTGATACAGAAGCTTCATCAAACAAGGCTGTCAATTCCTCGAAGGGTTTCGAGGAGTTTGGGACCTAATTGTGCGTAGCCATCTCAACGATCTTAGTTCCACAATGTTACACAAGAAATGCGCTACACACAACAACCGCCCAACCAAGTAATTAGCCTTTCCCACCCCTCCACTGACCGTGTCGTACAGACCATGTACCTCACCTCATCCTCGTCCCAAAGATCATCATCATTGTGAGGGTCGAAAACCTTCTGCTCCAGATTCTTGTCATTCCCTGCATTCCCGTCCTGGAAATTCCCGTCTTCCATTTTCTCGCACCCTCCTTCCTCATTGCCTTCGACTTCATGACCCTCGACGCCCCTCTCGCTTGGCGATTGCCTCGAGATTGTCGAGGCCGGTCGGATCTTCCGCTAAGCTTGAGCCTCCCATCATCTGTGTCAGCTCGGCCATCGAAACGATCACCCCGCCGCCCTGCTCCTCCATTTCGACGCCCCCCTCCGCTTCCTCCATCCCCGGCCCTTGCATACCACAGCACAGTCTGCCCACATGCTTGTTCACGCCGTGATGCTTCGAGTGACGCCTCGTGCAAGCACGATCCGCCAGCAGCCTCACAGTGCGCGTCAGCCAGCGGGACAGATCCTCAGCCCAGCCCGGAGGCAGCGTGTCTCCGGCAGAGCCCAGGTTGTTCAAGCGTGTCTTCTCCGCGAAGTCCACCAGGCTTGCGTACAGCTCTCGCTGCGTGGTCTCGTGAACATCCTCCCTATCTCACAGGCTGCTCTCGAGCTCGCTGAAGATCAAGCAGGTCTCCGCGAGGCTAGTGAAGGAGAGCTCGTGCGGCGCAATGAACTGGGCCGGTCACAGAGATCATAGTGATGCGGCCAACGCGCACAGTAGCGCGGTCGTTGACACGTAAATGGGACGCTCGTCACCCGACACCTTAGCTTCGAGACCCTGCCACTCCACAGTATTGGCCACGAAGGCCGCAGCCCGGCGCCTCTCCGTTCGCAACAGCAGCTCTCGGTCATCCGCCGGCTGAAGAACCCTGCCACCGCATTCCCGACACTTGTACGATGCACAGCTGTCAGGTGTCGTCGGCGAGCTTGAAGTTCTCCTGCTGAAGTGCTTGGATCATGACCTCACGCACAATGATTATGTGCTCACACGGCAACTGAACCGCACTGCGATCTCCTGAGTGGACCTGGAGGAGACGAGCTTGCAAAAGCTTTTGAGCCGAGCGAGGTGGTTGCGAGTCCCAGCTTGCGGTCCAGCTCTCTTCCTCGGCAGCGACTCCTGCCTCGCCATAGGCTGCGTAAAGCCGATTCTGCAAGTGATAGTGGGATCGCGCGCAGCTGCGGTGGACGAGAGTGGCCAGAAGGCCCACCCAGCCCAGGAGATGCTGTTGCTTGAGCAGGTTGCGCCAAGCGGATATTTCCATGTCGAACACCGCCGGATGATTTGCCAGAATTCACGAGCCTGAAGCGATATGCTATGGGGCCATCCTTGATCACGGAGTATCTGACCAATTCCATCGTAGTGTTTCCCGACTCGCATACTACCGTCTCGACAGCCGCGATCAATGCGTCAGCGGTATTGGCGTCCGGCGTGAAGTAGAATGGACTTGGCTGCGCTACTGGGAGAACCGCGAAGAATGATGCGTAATAGACGCCGATCGATTTCGGGACGAAAGGCGGCCGCTCCCTTACCGCGACCATTGATGGTTGCAGTAAGACGAGGAACCCATTCTCCGGCAGTAGGTCTGTGACTGGATACTCGAAGTGGAGGATATGCGTAGCCTTTGCGGATGCGGACTCGGACAACGCGACATGTGCAAGGCTGTGTGCAAGGTCAACGAGGCTCGCCATACTAGGTTCTCGACGGAGTGTTAGTTGGTCAGTAGTGTGATTTTGAGGAGGGTGAAGCGGTCGTCGTATCTTGGGAGTGCTTTGCAAGATGCTGGCGTGCCGATGTCTGTCGATATCTCAAAGATGTATGTTGATGAGGTTTCTGTAGATTGCAAGATCGAAGGAAGGAAAGCGCTCGCACTATTTACAGGCCGGTAACAGGTGACACGCCGGGTACGCAGAGTATAGCACATGGTGAGCATATCCTTCTTCGTAGTATTGTGGCTGCTTGCTGATGGTGCTGCGTCCAGGTGGACTCTCGCAAGACGATTCGCCAAGAGGTGTGCGATTGTAAGCTCCTCGGCGCTCTGATGTTGAGCCATGTCTGTCGGCCGCTAAGGTTCGAGTCGCGAGATCTTTATTGTGAATAGCGGAAAGGAAAGCAAAAAGCAATGCTGCGCACGCTATAAGCAAGCACGTAGGCAACACCGTATTTTCCGCTTGGTGTTCACATCCTGTTTTGTGCGGGGCTGAGGCGAACAAAAGTGTTATTCACGATACATTGTCTCAGGTCACGTGAGCCGGCTCACAGCCTCAGGCGCGTAGACTGCTGCTTTTTGTTGGTCGCATCGAGCGTTCTTCCGTGAGTTGCCTGTGTCGCTTGGAGTTAGTCTCGATGAGGTTGGTCTTAAGGTCGAGGTATGATGTAAGGTGTAATATACTGCGTTTATCAGTGAGGTGCCACTAGCACTCAAGAGAGAGAAATGTTCTTGGCAGCGTGCAGTAGAGATGCGAGCCAGGTCAGGCGAAGGCGCGCTGCATGGAGAGAAAGTAACATGTCGAGAGGTACGGCGAGCTGAGATGTAGTATTGGAGGGAGAAGGCCGGGCTGTAGCAGTCCACGGCTGTCCAATGGTACATGCATCACGCATGCAAGTGCCAGGCGGATGGCGAACGCTCTGTAATGTAACTAGATCCCGAGCGCCGGACACCTTGCATGAAAGGGACAAAGACTTGAGCGAGGTCAAGTCGGCTCATGAACCCTCGCCGACAGTTTGCTGCACACCCGTCAGTCTCGCTGCCACATTCACACCCCTTCACAGACGCAATACTCACCACAAGCCAATCCATCCCCTCATTAACCCCCCTCCCGTCAATTGCCGAACAAGCGATAATACTCCAATTCCTATCCTTCAGCTCGCCCAACCTCAACGCCTCGCTAATCTCCCCCGCCCCCTTCGCACCGGGTTGATCCTGTTTATTCGCGAACACCAACAACGCCGCGTCCCTCAGCTCTTCTTCGCCTAACATCCCTCGTAGCTCCTCCGCTGCCGTCTCCAGTCTCTCCACATCCGTGCTATCGATCACGAAGACCACCGCGGCCGTGTTGCCGTAGTAGCAGCGCCAGTAGGGACGGATAGAAGTCTGCCCGCCTAGATCCCAGACGTTGAAGGCGAGGTTTTTGTAGGTGACGCTTTCGACGTTGAAGCCGATGGTGGGGATCGTGGTGACGACTTCGCCGATCTTGAGGCGGTACAAGAGGGTGGTCTTGCCGGCGTTGTCGAGTCCGAGGATGAGGATGCGGATCTCCTTTTTGCTCCAGACGAGCTTTTGGAAGGTGGAGAGGAAGCCGCCCATGTCTGAGACCACTCAGCTCCTGCGCGGAGCGACCTTGTGTGTGGGGGCCAGTACAAGGAGGTTCGCCTGCTCGTTCGGGTGGTGCCGCGGGTGGAGGGTTGTCGAAGATTGTATCCGGTGTCGAGGCTGGGTTCACAGGGTTGGAAGGTCGAAGGATAGGGGTCGTAGTCGCAAGTGGCCGGTTACAATTTACGAGTCGCGATGCTCGAGATGTTGAGGAAGTGCGTATTTGTAAGGTAGATGTAGAGTACATGTAGGGTAATAAAGGCAAGTGTCGTCCCATCGTCAAAGCTCCAGCCCGGCCGCCAAGCCCGCGGTCAAAGCAGCCATAGAATTCTTTATTCGCGACCAACATCAACCCTTCACTCCATCACCACCACCACCTCCGAATACATGTGCATGCAATCCGCTCTCCACGCGACAGCATACCGTCCGTTGCTTCAATGCTCCTCAAGTGAAATGCATCCAGACCCAACCGCACCCTCGCAGCAGGCAGATCAATCAGGTGCGCAAAACTCCCTCCCTTCCCCTTCTTACACTTCCCTCAACATCTTATGATGACACCACTTCAAACCGAATATTCTGAGCGTGCCCATGACGTTCCATAAACATTTCAAGCTCAACAGTCTGACCTCCAACTACCCCCTACGAACTGGCAACCTACCTACTTACAGATCGTTATGGCTGCTAATGCGAGATGACAGATCAGTTCGGAGTGCATGTGGGCATGAGAGGTCGGTAGCTCGAAGAACGGGCAGCGATGGCACAGATAGAACCGTATGCAGTTTTCTTCACATCTCCTCGGACCATCGAGGTCTTCCATCTGACGCAAATTGAGATGGTGGAGGTACATCAATGTGTCTACCTCCACTCATCAATCATAGCTATATCCATAGTCTGGTATCTACGTCTATCCTCTTCCCAAAACACTCTCCCTCCGTCTAAGCGCCCACAGCCTGCAAACTCTTCACCGTATCCTTGATACTCTCATCGAACGACCGGAACTTGATTCCCAGCACCTTCTGCACCCTCTCATTATCAATCTTATACAGCCCATCCTTCGGGAAATCCCCGCCGGGCGTGCTCGACGTGGGCAACTGCTCCTTGTACTGCGAGTAGTGCCTCCCAATCGACTCGGCAATCTGCTTGTTGCTGAAGTAACCCGCCGTGATGAAGAAGCGCTTATTCGCCGCCTCCTCCTTCTCGATCGCCAGCACGTGGCAGAGCGCCAAGTCCCGCACGTCGACCCAGATGTACGTCCCCGTCTCCGGGATCTCATCCTTGGCTTTCCCTTGCATGATATCGCGGATGCGCTGGTTGGAGGTGTTGAGCGCGTCGAGGGAGTTGAGGTAGTGCACGATGGGCCCCAGCACGAGCGGCGGGCACATGGTCGCGATGGTGAAGTTGGGCTTCTCCTGCTCGAGGAAGTCCCAGGCGGCGCGCTCGGCGAAGGTCTTGGAGGCACGGTAGCCGTTGGCCGGGTTCTGCACGGCTTGCTCGGCGGAGATGGGGTTCCAGTCCGCTTCGCTGTAGGTGTGCTCGGGCCAGGTGCCCTTGAAGGGGTTGATGATGCTGGCAAAGGAGCTGGTGATGACGACCCGCTTGACGGTTGGTGCGGATTTCTTGACGCTCTTCAGGATGCCGGTTGTGCCGATGATTGCTGGGTCGAGCAGCTGTTTCTGTACGTCCGTGACGTTGAAGTGGAAGGGGCTGGCGGTGTGGATGACGGCCTCGAACGGCGGGTCCGACTTGACGGCTTCGTCAAAGGCGTTCTCCTGCGCGATGTCCTCGACGATGGCGAAGTCGAGCTTGTCCTTGCCGTAGGACTTGTGGTTCTCGGCGACGAGGCGAGCCTTCTCCTGCGAGCGGACGGTGGTGACGACGCTGTGGCCGTGCTCGAGGAGGATCTCGAGGACGTGGGCGGCGATGAAGCCGGAGCCTCCTGTGAGAAGGACGCGCATGTTGTTGGTTGTGGTGGTGTGGAAGTGGTGGTTAGTGGGGTGTGAGGGTGAGTGGGCAATGGATGCTTGGGTGATAGACGGGACGATTGAAGGGGTTATGTAGAGAAGAGAGGATGGTCTTAGGAGATAGCGAAGCATTT
This sequence comes from Friedmanniomyces simplex, assembly GCA_005059865.1. NCBI lineage: Eukaryota > Fungi > Ascomycota > Dothideomycetes > Mycosphaerellales > Teratosphaeriaceae > Friedmanniomyces > Friedmanniomyces simplex. The sequence continues at coordinate 24,449 of NAJQ01000397.1, forward strand.
GTTGTTGCTGACCCACATGTGCTGCCGCATCTTCGCCATCTTTCTATGCGGTGGGGTGGGGGTGAAAACATTGATGTCCGTTGCGTCATTCACGGTAGATCTGAGGCGTGTCGCACCTGCCATTTCCGGCCGGAGACTTTTTCCTCAGGGCTCAGGACCATTGGACGGAGCTATTGCGGATGTCGAAGGTACGAGTACCGTTCAGTGTCGCGGATGTAGCCTGCTTCCGCTGACAGCGCGCAACAGTCGTGATCACCTGGATTTGCGCTGCATTACGATGTTCACGTCGTTGCCAACATTGAAGGTTGCATGTGAAGGTGGGATACTGCTCGCGCGGCATCGAGCCGAGGCCTGTATGCAGGGTCAAAGCTGGGACTCGAGGCTTCAGGTTGGTATCTCGAGGATGAGCTGAAGGCGACCTCACACTTCAATCCATTGCCGCCATATCACTCCCACTCTTCCAGCATGGCCACCAACTTCGCCCCCTACCAATCCTCCCCTCCCGAGTCCGAACGCGCTAAATCCCCGCCTCCCGTCCGCTCACCCACCGCCTCCCCCAAGCCCACCCAACCGCACCGCAACATAAGCAGTATCGAAGACCCCTGGGCCGCAGCCCGAGTCCAACGTCTCCCCTCACCCTCCCGCTACACCGACGATGACGAGGCTACCCCGGCAATGGCCGGCGCGGGAGGCTACCAGGACATCGAGTCCCAGCGTTTCCGGAACGACTACATCGGTCCCACCGCTCTAGCCGGCGCGGGTCCTACTTCCAACACCAACAACAACAACAACAACCTCAGCTTAGGCAACGTCTTCGAGACCTCGCTCGGTCTGCCTCTAGCCCTCGAAGCGCTGCTCGCATACTTGATCCTCCCCCCCGCGGGCGGGATGGTCCTCCTGCTCTTCGAGCACAAGAGCGATTACGTGCGCTTCCACGCCTGGCAGTCCGCGCTCCTCTTCTCCGCACTGTTCCTGGTGCACATCATCTTCTCTTGGACGAAAGTGGTGAGTTACATGCTGCTTACGGTCGATCTCCTCCTGATCGGCTGGCTGGGCTTCGGCGCATGGCGGAATAGCGAGACGTTGGATCGGGTCGAGGTGCCCTTCTTGGGACGGCTGGCGAGTAGTTTTGTGGATGATGAGTGAGAGGTCCAGGTGATCAAATAAGGGTTCTCGAACAACGATCCGGCATTCGAGCTTGTGGCCGGCGGTGCATGATTGATGCCCCAGGAGTTTCCACACGGTCGCATCGACTTGAAGCGCCACCCGAGCACGATCGCCCACGTGCTGTTGGAGGTATCGGAGCCGAGCCTGCACGGTCGCCCTCTGCACGCAGGCACGGCTATCTGTGAGCCCGCTGAAGTGGGGACAGCGACGTGGTTGGGGACGATCATGGGACGGCTCTTCATGACTTTCGCGTGTCCGTGGAACAGGAAACATACCAGCGCCGTGGGGTTGTGCAGTGTATGAGTGTACAGGTTGTAAGTCTGTACAAACGGGTTGACTCGAGTGTGAAATGTTCGGAGACGATAGACATAAGATAGATATTGCCGCGATTCAGCGCAGATGACTGCTTGGACCGCGCGTTCGTTTAGGTATAAAGCAAGGCCGGTGAACCGATATCTTGTACAACTTCAGCGGTCTGTCCAACGACTCAATAGCGACCTCCGGACTCGCACTTTAGACAGTATCATGCAAAGACCCCCCCCCGGCGTCAACGATCCTCAACCACAGATGCAGCTTTCAGCTTTCCCTCCTCTTCATGACTTCCACTGCACCCCGGTCTGGCGACGGCGGCATACCAAGCCAAACGCTTTGTATTGAACCCTTGTTCCACGACAAAGCCTCTCATGCACTTCCCCGAGTGACATCCAGCGATTATCTTTGGTGCTTGCAAGCCCAGTGGTCCACTTCCCTTCACCGCTATACCGAGGCATCATTTGCATCGGTTTCGTAGCGCCCAAGGTGGGTGAAGGCTTGGTATTATGAAGCCACTGTCGCCCTAACATGCTCGTCCATTTCCGTGGCAAGGGCGTCCATTCTATGCGCCCGGGTGTCCATGGCATGGTCTGTGGGTTCGGGATCGTCGGGGTTGGTGCACAACCGACTACTACCCCAACCACCTACCGATACCGCCACACATCACTGTCGTGGCGAGGAGACGGTGGATAATCAGGCGAGTCCGGCTCCCGATAGCAGGCGGAGTCAAAAATCACCATTCCTCCCCACCCCCCTCCTCTCCCCCGGGCTCATCCCGTTCCTCCTCCCCGTCGTCAAAGTACTGCTCCGCATTATAATCATTCGCATCATCATCCTCATCCTCACTAAACTCATCATCCCTCGGCGCCTCCCCGTCCCCCTCCCCCTCCCCTTCCTCCTCGCCATTACCCCCCTCCCCGCCGTCCTCCTCCCCAGCCTCCCCACCACCCCCATCCTCCCCATCCTCATCAAACCTCGCCAACCGATCCAAATTCACCCT
>NAJQ01000398.1:0-26923 GCA_005059865.1 Friedmanniomyces simplex
GACGATGCACGCTCGAGCGAGAGATGGTACCCATGGTCGACTACCTACGGTAGATTACGGTACGGAACGATCCTCAGACTGAGGATGTTCTAGTCGGCATTAGCGGATGACACAGCAGATGAAGGACACATCATTTGCAATGGTTCTCGCAGGCTCCAGACATCTAAATCGCCTGGCCGTCTCACGGCCCCCTTGACGTGGCCGCGAAATGCATGTAGTGATACAGTATTTTGCAGCCGAACTTCGGGCTCGTCTTACTCGCCGGGTGGGCGGACGTCCCAGCTCCGGGCTGGTCGGGCGGTATCAGACTTGCGCTTTTCTCCGCAAGACCTGTGCTCGCACCGAGGCGAAGCGACAAGGCCGTTCCGATCGAGCAACTTCCGCATGCACTCCCACGGCACCCGATACCCTCTTCTCTTCTGGCAAAACCAGGCAGGTCTTCAGCTCCTCTCACTACCCCTCAGTCTCACCACCTGCCCATACTTCTGCAGCTTTGTAATCAGCTGGTCCCCCTGCCTCACCACATCATTGTACTGCCTCCCCTTGCCCTCGCCCCGCACCGTACTGACCACGCCTTGCACCCGATCGATAGTGGCCTGTAGCCGCTGGCTCGCGATGAAAGGCGCCAGGTCCTTGTCCAGCCACTCGACGCTCACACCGAAGGAGGCGGCCATGGAGGCGAGCGAGACGACGCGGTAGGAGGCGAGGAGTTGGGTGTAGGCTTTGAGGCGCATTTCGCGGACGTACCTGGGGGCGTTAGCATAGCTTTAAGTGTGCGGAGGACAGTGGGGGTCTATCTCACCATCTCGTATGCTCGTACAGATACCGGTCCTGACTCAAGAACTCCGTCTCCACCGTACTCAGCGCGCGGAAGAAAGCGCTGTACTGTCCAGTATACAGCGCGTTGATCAATGTCGAAAGCGGCTTAAAGTCATACTTGGGCTCAGCCAGCGCCTGGGCCTCCGCCGACGCAGAACCACTCGCCAACGCGGTCAAGTTGACAGCAGTCGGTTTGGGCGTGGCCGTGGCATCTTTCTCCTTCGTCGTGCTGTCGTCGCCGGCCATCTCCTCGTCTTCTCCGCCCGTCCCGGCAGATGGCGCGCCAGAGAGTGCCAGCAGACGATCGGTATCGGAGTCCGCGCCGAAGATGGCTCGGATCTCGGGCGCATCGACGACCTTGCTCTTGAAGTCACGGCGTGGGAGGCTGACGGTACCGGCGAGGGTGGCGTAGACTACTAGACTACTGTACGGGCACAACTCGTTGCTGGTGAAGGTGGAGAGGGAGTCGAGGAGCAGCGGCGCCGCGGTGTTGTGGGCGCGGATGGTGAGGAGGTGTAGGCCTTGGTAGGCTTTGAGTCTGTTCCTTCGATCCCAGTCTCCGCCGGAGTCCACAAGTGTGGAGGCGCGCGCGATGTTGTGACGGGCGAGAATCTTGTCGTCGAAGAAGAGGGCTATGCGGATGATGGCGAGCACGATGTCGATCTTAATGGCTAGTATCCCGGTCTTGTCGAACAGCTTCTCGAAGTGGACGAGCGCGGCGTCTTTGTCGCCTATTCGTGCGTACATCTCGGCGCGTTTGGATTGTGCGGCCAGGATCTCGGTCTCGCCTGCCCGCTCCGCCGCTTCCTCCTCCTCTTTTGCGATGGCGGCGAGCTCCTTCTCGTTGTCCGCTTTCAGCTCGTTGTAGAGAGATTCATCCCATGGCAGCTCCACACTCGTGTCCGTCTTCCCGCCCAGCACGCCGATCATCGAGGGAGCGTTTATTGAGCTTGTCCGCCGTAACGTGTTGCTTGGCGGGCCGGTGGAGCTCATGTTGGTGTTTGATCGTGAGATCGTGGGTGACATGACGGCGGATCCCGACTCGCCGCTGGCGTTGATCTTGCCGGTATGTGGATGGGCGAGGTAGGCGTACAAGGGCGCCATCTTGTGCTCGCGGATGGCATCTTGGAGGCTCGTGAGGGATGATTGTTTGGCGTTGGAGGAAGTCGAGGGTGAGGCGAGGGTGAAGACGGTTTGGGCGAGGGCCAGCTGCGGGTAGGCGAGGTATTGAGGGTCGCCCATCGTGTGTTGTTGACGGAGTTGCTGCCGTGTTGGTGTGTTTGATGGAGTGATGCGACTCGTCAACTGTGAGGCGCGTTTGGCGATGTGCCTGGAGCTTCACGCAAGGAAGGTGCGGCGAGCGCTGTCACTCCCGAGAGTTCACCTTCTTCACGATGACCCGCTTTCGCTTTACATGTACCTACCTGGACATCACAATTCAGAGCTGTACGATCTTCTAGGATAGCCACTGCGCAGTGTCATCCGGACCGGCCACAAGCACCGCACAGGTAACTCTCCATACATTTTTGAACTATCATTTGCTAGAACCGCCCCATATCATCGGCCCATTGAGTCCATACCGTACCCTGACTGCACAGACCAGCACTGAAGTCGATGGTTTTCTTCCCCATCCTCTAGGTGATTAATGCCAGCTACTCACAAACGATGGCCGGGCTGGACACTGTCCTGATCACCCACGCCGCCACCGGCATCACACTCGTCACAATCAACCGCCCTCGCCTCCGCAACGCCGTCGATACCCCAACCGCACGCAAGCTCTACGACGCACTGCTTGCGTTCGACGCCGAGGAGGCGCAGAAAGTCTGCATACTGACTGGAGCCGACGGAGCCTTCTGCGCGGGCTTCGACTTGCATACCGTATCTCAGTCGCCACTTCCGGCCGAGGCAGTCGAAGTAACCCCTTCTATCGCGCCTATGGGTCCCTCGCGTCTGCGCTTGTCGAAACCGCTCATCGCCGCGGTTGAAGGGCACGCCGTAGCTGGCGGGCTCGAGTTGGCGCTGCTGGCAGACATGCGGGTAGTATCCGAGACGGCCATCTTCGGTGTCTTTTGCCGGCGCTGGGGCGTTCCACTTATCGACGGCGGAACCGTTCGCTTACCACACATCGTGGGCTTCGGGCGCGCGATGGACATGATCCTTACCGGGCGTGCTGTAGATGCACAGGAGGCTTCGACCATGGGACTCGCGAATCGTGTAGTGCCTAAGGGTCACGCGTTGGCTAAAGCGACCGAAATTGCGGAGGAGCTACTGCTGTGGCCGCAAAAATGTATGCGAGTGGACCGGGAGAGTGCGTATTTTGCTGCTTTCGATGCTCGGACGTTCCAGGAGGCTGTGGGGAATGAGTTTGTCGAGGGTAGCAAGGTGGTGCAGCACGAGAGTGTGCGAGGAGCGGCGAGATTCAGCGACGGGGCGGGCAGGCACGGAGATTTTGGAGGGAAGCGGGTGGCGAAGTTGTAATACTCCGACGTAGCCTAATCCTGGTTGAGCGCCACTCTCGCCTGAGGCACATAAGACGCCGTGTTGTTGCTGGCCTGGGTGGATCTAGAGTATGGAGGTTATTGATTGTTGGCTCAGATGAACGGTTCGCCTTTACCCTAATCCACGAGAAGACGAGTCGCGTTTAGGTGGACGTTTCCACTGCACACGCTCCGAATTCACCAGCGCGAGGATCATGACGAAGCGCTGGGTTCCTTACTCCTGGACTTCCTTCTTTACTTGTTCCCGTTTTGACCGGTAGTAAGGTGACTCTCTCTCCACCAAAACTGTCCGCCCTCGACTAGACCGTACATCGGATTGGTCTCCGGCTCCCACGCTTTGCCAGTCGGTATCGTGTAGCCCATCTTGTTATAAAAGCCATCTTTACCCTTGGCGCTGATGACGCTGGACGGCACCTGCTCCTGAGTCGCTTTGTCAATGACCCATTCTACGAGGGCTCTACCATGGCCTTGACCTTGATGTGTGGGCGAAGTGGCAAGCCAGATGATATCCCAGCACTCCGCACGAGGGCCTGACAGGGGCGGATTAGAGCTGAGATTGCGAGGCTGTCCGGCAAAACGATAGGGACTGACCACTCCATTCGTGTGCTATATACTCGTACTGCCGTTCAAGCAGGTCTTCAAGCTCTTTGCTAGCTGCGCGGTTCGGTGGCAGATCCGACACGTCGGGTGGTGCTGTCTCCTTCTTCGCCTTCGCGCTCTTGCGTAGGAACTGCGCCCAAGCGGCTATCACTTCCCCTGCCCCGTTATCTCGCTCGACGGTCGACACCAGAAAATGATTGTTCGGGTCTGACCAGCCCTGCCGTAATCGTGCCAGCCAGTAGAGGTACGTATCGTCGGGGTACTGCTTGCGATGAGGGTGGATCACGTCGCCGAACAGCTCGTCGTCGAAGAAGGCTTCTGCCGCAAGTCTTGACAATTGCGTCTGTTCGTCTGCATTGGCTTGACGGATGGGCATTGTGCCGAGTAAGGTCACCTGCGGTTTACAAAGGTGGCAGGTCTGGTCGTTGAGGTGAAGACCTGGAAGACTCGGGCAAGCTTCGGAGCTCGGAATCGGGAAGGAGCCATCTCCGGCGTCACGTGCCTTGACATTCCACCCCATGACGTCCATTGGGGAACATACATATGCTACCGTATGAGAAGTGAGGGAAGTGTTTAGGGTGTAACAGGGTATAGGTAGTATACATCTAGGATTATAGAGAGGTGTAGACGTGATTGGAAACAGTCGGCGCAAAGTTGTGTTTTGAGCATGAAGCGCCAAGACTTCAACTGCCGAATTGGGTCCTGAACTTTAAACATCGATTCCGAACTTCACACACTCTCAATGGCCGCAAAACTTTGATAAATCGATCCCTTGAGGCATAACAAACACATCGAGAGCAAAAGAACTGCCAATATAAGATGTCAAATGTCGCTTCTGTGGATCTATCCCGATCGCGTTAGAGATGTCTTGGCGCCAAGACATAGGGCGCGGCTTACCGAACACAGTACTGAAATTGAATTAGCACTGTAGCGTGAGAGTTAGTTTGCAATTGATGCTCACCCTCCAGATACCGCACAGAATGCTTTAAACCAAAGTGAACTTCAGTCTGGCGCTCTCCCAAGTGAGCTAAAGCGACTGAGTGATGAGGATATTCGAAAATTTGTTATCTATGTAGCTTTAGATATTTCCCGAAGAATCTCCGCACCGTCCTAGCATGGGGTGCAGCCCGAACTATTACTCGCGAGTCGTAGGGTATGGTATACACTTGATCGAGCGATGGCATCGAGCAAGAGTCATTGCTGTATTTGAGGACAAGGGCTTTTCCTTTCAGCATCAGACCTCACCATGGCGTCGACCAACCCTTCGTCAGAAGACGCCCTCCAGCTATTCAAGGACCTCGAGCAGTCCTTCCCAACCCAAACCCTGGACGAGGGAAGATGGTACATCCTCGCCGTAAGCTCACCCAACTTGGCAACAGACATCCTCCGCCCCTGACGACACTCGCATCAGATCGCAGCCATAACCGGAGGCGGCCACCCAGGCTTCGCGAAGGAGCTCTACCTGTACCTCATCTCCAAACCCCAATACCAAACGCCCGAGCAGCGGCAGTCCCTGATGCGTAGGCTGCGGGAAGCGCTCGTCAAGCTCGTCTCCGTCGTCGGCGTACCGAAACCGCTCGAGGCTGTTTTCAGCATGGGTGAGGTGGAGCGAGAGGAAGACAAGGACTACTCGTTCTCGCGGTGCGTATCTTGCCGTCTGGAACTTTGTGCAGTAAGTCTAACTATAAACCACAGCGAACATTGGCAATCCGGCCCAGCGAACCAACAACGCGGCCGCGACTGGCTGGCCCAAATCTACCGCCACAACGATACCACAACCGCGGCTATGATGTCCGCGCACAAAGATCTCCGTTCTCCCTCCCACCATATCCACCCCCCTCTCCAACTCGAAACCCACCTCACTAACGATCTACCCAGGCTGGCTCTCCATAGAAATCACCTACGGCCTCTACCTCTCCGACCACACCCTCCTCGACCCCGTCGACGCGGAGCTCGTCGTGCTCTCCGGGATCATGCTGCAGAATCTGGCGCGCGAGACCGGGTGGCATTTACGCGGGACGCGGCGGATTGGGGTGAGTTTTGGGGATGTGGAGGTGATTCAGCAGTGTGTAAGTTACTAAGTACCTACCTTTTCTCGTCTCTGCTTTTGACTTCCTCGTCCCTGCTTTTGGCTTGTTCGCTTGTCGGTGGTGATGGTGGTGATGGCTGATTTTGGGCTTGAACAGATCGAGAAGGTGGCGGCGTTTTGCGGGTTGCAATTGACGAGGGTGCCGAGGGTGAAGGATATTGAGCATGAGGTTGATGAGGAGGCGTAGGTTACCTCTTTCGCCTGAGCGTCGACGTGAGCCCAATTTGTCGGTAGTGAGTGCATCGAGGTAATTCAAGCGCACGATTGCTGCACTCAGCTAACCATAACGTATTGTCGAACACCCGGAAATACTGCCCTCTGGGTCACTCTGGGCTCGTACTCGTGGGCTCAATCTCGACCAGCCTGCATATACACCAGCGCCATTTGCAGCGAACGACTCCAATCTTTACAGTCGCGCAACCTGGGTATCTGTATGCACGCTCAACACCCCACAAATGGGCACTCCACACCAATACCAATACATTTCGCTCCCATCACCCCATCAACTCCTATCAACATCCATAGCCTCCTCCTTCCGACTCCCACCCGGTTCACGCTCTCCCTCCCCCTCCGCCCCCCGCACCCGCTCCGCCTCCCGCTCCTGCAAGTCCTGCCAATCACTACTCCGCCTGCTCAACGCCCCACTCGTATTGGCATGCCTCAACCCCGGACTCGCAAGCGGGCTGCCGATGCTACCAGGGATACTATCATTCCTGCTATGGCCCAGCGCCCCGCTCCTCATACTTCCCTCGTAATTCTTCAGACTCGCCACATCGCCCAATTGGCTTTTCGCATCATTGATCGATCGCGCGTCGTACTGCGAGCGAGCATCCAGTCCGGTCATGCTGCGCAGCGACTTCCCATCAGAGTAATCCTTCGCAGGCTTGTGGGAGTAGAAGCTATTCCTTTCACTCGCCAGCGCAGGTGCAGAGACCCCTTGGCTGCTGTAGATGCTCGCTCTCTCCGTGGATGCGATGCCACCTATAGAAGGCCGGCTCTGCGAAACAGAATACAGTCCTGACGGACCGCTTGGACCTGCATCCAGATTACCCGAGAGCACGCTCAGAGGCAGCGACTCCCTGCTTCCACCCCAAACGGAGCCAGGTGCGAGTGCGCGCACCGATGCGTCCGTGTCCATGCTTCGTCTTCTACGCTTCGAAGAGGAAGCGAGCGTGAGGATGCTGGCGTCGTCGGACAGGAGGTTGTTCGCAGTCGCAGAGGAGTAGGTGTTGGGAATCGCTTCCGAGATATGTCGAGGGATGGCCGAGGCGGTCATGTTAGACGGCGCAGGCGAAGTCGGGTACTGATGGCTGAACATGACAGGATTCGGGTTGTTCAGACTGCCGTGATGATGCGCGGAGTGGTGTCCCGAAATGCCATTCTGCAGCGCCGTGCCGGTCGACTGCGATTGGATCGTCGTCAGAGTGGTGGTGAGAGAGCGCTCGCTCGGCGCAGGTGAACTAAACGTGCTGTCTGCTCCCGCGCCGTCGGTCCCACTCAGTGCGCCTTCGCGGGTGGTGTTTGTCGCCGCCTTGCTATGGCCAGTGTCGCTGTGGATCGTGCCCGGCTTGGTCGCCAGTGTCGGTGCTCCGCTCTTGTTGCTCTGGGATGGCCCGTCCCGGTCTTCCAGCCCGTTTCCCGGCACGGAGATGTAGCTTTCGGCATCATCTTGCGGGCGGGAGAGAGGCGTGGTGAAGGAGAGTTGACCATTTACGCTCTCCGCCGGTGAGTCGCTGCGTTGCGGTAGGGGTCCTGACTCTGGGTAGGGGTTGTTCTGGAAGGTGCCGTTCTTCTTGTGCTTCGCGGCACGTTTCTTCTTGCCGCTCTCGGAGTCGTCGTTGCTCTTGAGGTTGGTGATGCGCTTGACCCACGCGGCGAAGGGCTTCTTCTTGGGCTGGCGGTCTGCCGTCACCGACGATGAGTCAGCACGCTGGCTTTGAGGTGTACGCCAGAAGCGCCGAGCCATGCTGTGCTGCAGCTAAGGGGAGGCTTACCTTGCGGTTTGGGTGCTATTTCAGCTGCCATGGCGGCCGATTGCTTGCTGCGGAGCTTGCTGTCGGAGGGCGATGCTTGTGATGCGGGAGGTAAAGGTTTGTGAGACGGGCGCGAGGTGGTCGTTGGAGCTGGAGCTATGCTGTGCTGCTGTACTGGACTGGTCGCTGGCCCTGCAGCTCGGCGTGCAGCCAGCTGTGCCTGGACGTTGATGCTAATTCGAGCTGCTACAGGTTCCTGGCCGCGCCCAGCCTTGCTGAACCGCTACGGATATGGATGAGGATGGTGATAGCGGGCTTGGTTTTTGTTCGGTATCGTGTGGTCGAGTGCGTACGGGTTGCGAAGGATGGATAAGGGTGGAGATGTGACAACCTTGCCGCTGAACTCTTCCGGGTTCGAAACAGTCGGACATAAGGGGACGCACTCGGCGCGGCTGCATGCCGAGCGGAACGGGAGAAGATGCGGAGCCGGGGCGCTAAGAACTTCGGGGGTCGACCGCCGACTCAAAAGACATCCGATGTACATGTACCCCAGGTACATCTCGACCTCACCGGCAGTCACCTAGAGAGGTCTCCCCTGCCACATATTGATTGAGGATGCCCAAGACGAAGATGTTGTAGCGTCAATATCATCCCCTTCTGCCCTTTCCAACGGACACGGCCGCTTCGCCACATCTTCCATGCCCGCCTTGAGCCGCGAGAGGTACAGCCGCCACAAAAGGCTCATGCCGCCTTGAGAAGAGTAACCCATGCGCTGGCTGGCTCATCGCTTGGCTTGGAGACCGTGAGACCACCTCTCCGCCATGTCTCGCATCTTGCCCCTGCCCAAGGACGCCGTCACGCAAATCCATTCCTCAAAGCAGATCACCAGCCTTCAAGGCGTCGTCTTGGCACTTCTGGAAAACAGTCTTGATGCTGGAGCAAGCAAAGTAGATACAATTATCGACTTCCGCCGCGGAGGCTGCACAATTGAAGACAACGGCTCAGGAATCCCACCCACAGAGTTCGAACCAGACGGCGGGCTTGGTCGGATGTACCACACCTCCAAATTCGGCGTCGACGACAACGGACGCGAGCTCTATGGCAGCAGTGGAACCTACCTCGCTTCTCTGGCAGCCCTGTCGCTATTAAGCGTCACTTCTCGACACCGGGAGCACCATGATCACGCCACGCTTGTAATACATCGCGGGAGTATCCTTGCTCGTCACATTCCGGCGCCTCAATCCCACGAGCTCGCTTTGGCGCATGGCACTCTTGTCACTGTGCGCGATCTCTTCGGCAATATGCCGGTTCGAGTGAAACAGCGTGCTTTGGCAGCAGCAGGCGGCGCAGAGGACGAGCGAGCCTGGCAAGAACTCAAGCACGGCATCGCTGCTTTGTTGCTTGCATGGGCTAGGCCTTGTGCAATCAAGCTGAAAGACGCCAATTGCGAGTCAAAGACTCTTGTGTGTGTTGGTCGGAGCTCTGCATTCGACGGAGCGCTCACCGAGAAGACGCTGAATCAGCTCGCTGGCAAGGCAGTCAAACATGACTTCAGAGATGGTCTGCCTATCCTCTTCCAGGTCGGCATCGCCTCGCAAGAATCTCGTCACAAGTGGGTGCCAGTCTCCGCATCTGCAGGCGGCGTATCCGTCAGAGGCGCCATCTGCTTAGATCCCGCCCCCACGAAGCAGTGCCAATTCATCAGCATTGGCATACATCCATGTGCTACCGGTAAAGGACATCACGATCTGTATGATGTCATCAATCGGGTAGTGGCGAACAGCAGCTTCGGGGCGGTTGATGACGCAAAAAATATCGACGAAGCTGAGAAGGTGAGACGTGAGCATGATCGACGCTACAAGACCGATGGCTACACTCAAAAACAACTTAAGGGGAGAAAGAGTGTTGATCGCTGGCCTATGTTCGTACTAAAGATTCAGACCAGCGACAGGCTCACTCACGCGATTGCCGAATCAATAAGCGAAGCGTCGCTGAAAGCCACGGTTGATCTGCTGGAGGCGACCGCGACGGAGTGGCTTACTGCTCACCATTTTAGACCTAAACAGCGCAGGCGGAAAAGGAACGAGGAGCAGGTAGCTCCTGCCGTCGCCTCGACCTCTCCTTTGCCGCGAGCGTCTAACGTCCGGGGGCCAAACGAACGCACTGGAGCTTCAACGCCCGCAACACCCTCGCTCAAGCGACCGGCAACAAGTACTAGCGCCACCACATCGAGAAAACGCAGAATCGTGGATCTGTCCGAGAAGCCAGGCTCGCGCGGAGCTGATACTCTACGCCCTAACAATAGTGCCTACTTTGATGGACTAAGTCGCATCAAGAGCGGCCGAGGCAGCTTCTTCGACGATTGCTGGGGAGCACGCAAACCTGCCACTGCGCCCGCTGGACAGGCTGGGACTGCTGTGGCTCCTTCGAGACGCACGAAGCACCCGTTCAAGCTTCACGTGGTGGAAGTGGGCCAACTGAGTACCACTCTGGGATCAAGACCGGAGTCTGGTGGGACTCCCCATCCTCGAGCGACCTGTAACACCGAAACGGGCAATCACGCCCTCACGACGAGCGACGATTTTGGCAGCGTTGACAGCGAGGCTTTTCGCGAAGCGACAGAAAAAGCCGAGTGCGACTATCAGGCGCCCGAGGAAGATGTCCAACGTCCAGGGAGTAGCATTGTGGCCACGGTTGCGGATCGTACAGAAGACCGGGTTCTGGACTGGATGGACCCCATAACGAAGCAGATGTACCGGGTCAACTCGAGGACAGGTGTGGTGTTGCCTACGGTCACGATCGCACCCCCAGAAGAGTCATTCGCGCATGTTCCGGCGCCGTCCAGACAGAAGGCGGCTATCAACACGTCAGTATCGTCTGCAGGTCAAGCGTTGAGCCTTGCACACCGGACTCACTTACCTCGCGCAACCTCGGAATCTCGGTGGCTCCACGGCTTCCTGAAGGACTGGGATAACCCTGTTTTTCAGAAACAAGACGACGAGCGCATCCCCGTAGTCTCCTTCGATGGCCCCGGAGTCGATCCGGTCGAAGCGGGTCAGCATCGTTGCGTAGATCACGCATTGACGCAGCACTTCACGGAGACCGACGATAAAGGGACGAGCAAGCTATCGAAAGCGGGACTGAAGCAAGCAAAGTTCATTCGGCAGGTAGACCATAAGTTCATATTGTGCTCGATGCGTGATTTGGAAGCAGACGGGGGCCGGAACACTCTGGTGTTGGTCGATCAGCATGCCGCTTCCGAGCGAGTGATTCTGGAAGGTCTGCTGACCGAACTCTGCACGCCACTCGATCCCGGTGTACCAGCTGCTTCATACACGACGAATACCGGCTCTCGCTCCGCCGTCCTGACCACCGTGCTGGACCGCCCGCAACGATTTCTAATATCGGAGAAGGAGATGGAGCTCTTCGCGAAGCACGGACAGCATTTCGCGAACTCGGGTATCTTGTACGATCTGACACGCACCGCGACTACTCTCGCCGCGTCCCAAGTCAGGGAAACACCCCCTGAGCACCGAATAACCGTCCGCGCGCTCCCGCCAGGCATCGCCGAGCGATGCACGCTCCTACCGAACCTGTTGATTGAGTTGCTTCGCTCTGAAGTCTGGACCGTCACTCAGTCGCATGGGCGCGCCCTTGAAAGAGCATCGGGTGGAGGTATAATGGATGAGCATGCATGGCTTCGACGCCTCGGATCATGTCCGAAGGGCATCCTGGAGATGCTGAACTCGCGGGCCTGCAGATCGGCCATCATGTTCAACGACGTTCTCTCCGTGGCGCAATGCGAGGAACTGTTGGCCGAGTTGACCCTGTGCGCGTTTCCGTTCATGTGCGCGCACGGCCGGGTGAGTATGGTGCCCTTGGTGGGATTGGGAGGCGTGGGTGAAGGTGGCTTTGGCTGCTTGTCGGGGCCCGCCAGCGCCTCGGAAAGCTTCATGGAGGCCTTTAGAGCTTGGAAGAGTAGGGACGGAGATGCAATGGAGCAAGCGGAGGACTGAATGGCCTGGGTGCACCAAGGCTCTCCTTTCTCTCAGCGCTCAGATTACCCTTTCCGGTATACTTCGCGCGCTTGTGGGGCCTGAAAAGCGGGCCCGCCTTTCTCAGCCTCAATGGCTACCAGTGCTATGCAATCAATGCGTGCATACTTCTACGTGGGCTACGATGTAGAGGCGGCGCAGCCGGCAGCGAGGTTCGTCGATATAGCTTGCATCGCTGCCGTTTCTCTTCACACTCCCTCTTCAATCACCTCTGACCCAGATAGCATTGACTTTCAGAGAGGTAGACCACTTGACCGCACTTCATCACAGCACACCATCCGAGCTACAGCATGGACACCGACAAGCAAGTCGTGACCCAGGAGGTGCAATCCGGACCCGAAAATGCGCCAATGGTGGTGGAGAACGGGAGACGGGCGGGATGATCTCGCCCGTGAGAGAGGCCGACGAAGAGGTCGTGAGCAGCTGGCAGATGCAGTCGCGAGCGGAGAATTCGCCAATCCCTGTCAGATCCGAGATCGAGGAGGGTATTGAATCCATCAGCCAGGCTCCGCAGGGAGGCTCGCCCACAAGCACCTCGTCATCTCATTCATACCTACCACCATCATACGACAGCCTGCATCCCGGAACCGGCGGAGCCGGTAGTACCTCCCCCACTACGCCCGTAGAACCAGACGGGATAACCGATACTCTACCCCCTCGACCCGAAGATCGCACGGCCGTCGGGCAGCTCCTCACCTGGATCCCCTCCACACCCCGCACACCTCTAGAGAAGCCACCGCGCCTGAGAAAACCAGTCCTCATCCCCCAACTCGACGTGCCTCCCGTAGGCGAGAGCGTCCCCTTCCAGCGCTGCTACTCCGACGCCCTAGCCTCCCACGACGTGCCCATGCGCGAGTTCGTCGCCTTCCTCGACGGCCTGTCCGTTGCGCAAGCACCCACCTCGGCGTTGCAAGGGATGAACGTGGTGGGCGCAGGGATCCGCATGGTTCCCCTGCCGTTTGCGGGGATAGCGGGACGCGGTATCTCGGCGCTGGCGAGTTCAGGCTCGGGAAAGTCGGGCAGTCGCGCGCGGCTGTATCTCAGTCGGGCGGCGCAGGAGTACTTTGCTCCCCGAGGGTTGCGGGTGAGGATTGTGAAGGATGATGAGCTCGGCAGTCACACTTTACACATGCCGCCGGATGCGCCACGGTTGGCACCGTTATCGAAAGATACACTCACGGACAGCATCTGTACGCGTCGCTTGACAGCCATCGGTCCTCACGCCGCAGTTCTGCGGTGGGATGTGCCGGAGCCGGATGGCGAGGTGAAGCAGGTGGACCGGCTAGCGCGGAAGCACCTGCAGCATAGGCTCAGCCGGAACGCGAAGGAGGTGGCGAAGCTGCGGGATCAGCAGTGGCAGGGTCGGGGGTTCGAGGGGGCGTTGGAGGAGGAGAAGCGGTGCTCGAGGTTGAGGTGGCTTGTTGTTGAGGAGTTGAGGTAGAGTATACTGTATGGAGCCAACTTTAGTTTCGTGAGTTGTTTGTTACTGGCTTCCAGAAGGTACATTTACAAAGTATGTGAGTCCGGATATCAGCATTGGGAGGTCAGCGGGCTAGCAGATCGACAGTATAATGTTATGTAGGGCACGGAAATACGGCACTACCTGTATTCGACGAGGGAAGCGTGTGTCGCACGCTCGTTCGCCCTCCACTAGACACAGTGCTTGGTTGCGTGTGCGTCTGAAAACAGTCCAATGTCAGGTGCGAGAATAGATTATTGAGGGAGGTGAAGGTCTCGAAGCTGCACGTGCGGCCCGTTCCATCTCCACTTCCGCCTCCGCCTCCGCAAAGCTTACGTACGTTCGGCCAGCCGAAATCGGCAGCTTTTTTACAGCGTTAGGGAGAAACAAACCGAGCTCTCTCAAGCACGCCTGCCCACGCGTTCCGTCCGCCATTGACCTTCAGAATGCTGGCGGCGAGACGATCGGGCGTGGCCAGTACCCGCACGCTGTTCGCACTCCCGGGCAGCCTACGAACATTCGTCCTGCAGCGGCGTAGCCTCGCGACAGCCACCGACTCCATCCCCGCTGTCGCCAGCGATGTCGAGGCACGCACACCGCCGTACACCAAGCTGCTGAGAAGACTGCGCGAAGTCAGGCGATTGCTCCCCACTCGCCCGCTCACCCTCGCCGAGAAGATCCTCTTCTCGCATCTGGACAACCCGGAAGAATCTCTCCTGGAGGGGACGAGCAATGGCGCAGACATCCGGGCCAAGGCCACGCTCAAGCTCAAGCCTGATCGCGTGGCCATGCAGGATGCGAGCGCCCAGATGGCCTTGCTGCAGTTCATGAGCTGCCGCTTGCCTAGCACCGCGGTGCCGGCGAGCATACATTGCGATCATATGATTGTGGGCGAGAAAGGCGCAGATACGGACTTACCTAACAGCATCACGGGCAACAAGGAAGTGTACGATTTCTTGGAGAGTGCGGCGAAGAAGTACGGCATCGAGTTCTGGCCTCCAGGCGCGGGCATCATCCACCAGGCTGTTCTCGAGAACTACGCTGCTCCCGGCCTGATGATGCTCGGGACGGACAGCCACACCCCGAACGCCGGAGGTCTGGGAGCCATCGCGATCGGTGTCGGTGGCGCAGATGCAGTGGATGCGCTCGTAGATGCGCCGTGGGAGCTGAAGGCACCGAAAGTCCGTGGGGTGAGGCTGGAAGGCAAGCTGAGCGGTTGGGCATCGCCGAAGGATGTTATCATGAGTCTTGCCGGCAAGCTTACCGTCCGAGGCGGTACTGGGTATATCATCGAGTACACTGGTCCCGGTGTAGAAAGCTTGAGCTGCACTGGCATGGCAACAATCTGCAATATGGTTTGTCTCATTTGAAAGCGATACTAGACACTCTCTGACGATCACTAGGGCGCCGAGATTGGTGCGACCACCTCCATCTTCCCGTTCACGCCGTCTTCACATGTTCCGTATCTCAGATCAACACACCGCGGCTCCATCGCTGAGCAAGCTGCCGCAATAGCCGCCTCCCCGGGCGTACACAACCTCCTCGTAGCCGACGCAGGCGCGCAGTACGATGACGAGGTGGTCATCAACCTCAGTGAGCTAGAGCCTCACATCAACGGACCATTCACGCCCGACCTCAGCACGCCGCTGTCAGCGTTCAAGAAAGTCGCTCAGGCCAACGAATGGCCGGAAACATTTGGTGCAGGCCTGATTGGGTCCTGCACCAACAGCTCATACGCAGACATGACGCGCTGTGAGTCCGTCGTGCGTCAAGCGTCTGAAGCAGGCCTGAAACCGAAGGCCGACTTCTTCATCACGCCCGGCTCTGAGCAGATCCGAGCGACTGTGGACCGTGATGGTACGATGCAGACCTTCGAGGATGCCGGCGGTATCGTACTAGCGAATGCGTGCGGCCCCTGTATCGGTCAATGGAGCAGGACGGACGGCGTGCAGAAGGGCGAGAACAACGCAATCTTCACGAGCTACAACCGCAACTTCCCAGGCCGCAACGACGGCAACAGGAAGACGATGAACTTCCTCGCGTCGCCCGAGCTGGTCACCGCCATTTCATACTCCGGGCGAACGGACTTCAACCCGCTGACGGACAGCATACCTCTCCCCAACGGCCAGCAGTTCCGCTTCGAACCACCCCACGGTACGGATCTCCCGAGCAAAGGCTTTGCGGCGGGTAATCCGGCCTTCCAGCCAACACCGCCAACCCCGGACTCCACCGTGGAAATAGCCGTGGACCCGCAATCCGACCGCCTGGCGCTTCTGGAACCCTTCGAGCCATTCCCGCAGGGCGAGCTCACAGGCATGAAAGTGCTCGTGCGAGTGAAGGGGCAATGCACCACCGACACCATCTCCGCGGCAGGACCTTGGCTGAAGTACAAGGGCCATCTGCCCAATATCTCGGAGAATACCCTCATTGGCGCAGTGAGCGCGGACACCAACGCCGTCAACAGCGTCACGGATACGGACGGCTCCAGCCATACTATCCCCGAGCTCGCCGCGAAGTGGAAGTCTGCGGGTCAGCCGTGGATAGTAGTCGCCGAGCACAACTACGGCGAGGGCTCCGCGCGCGAACACGCCGCCCTGCAGCCGCGCTACCTCGGCGGCCGCCTCATCGTCGCCAAATCCTTCGCGCGCATCCACGAGACGAACCTCAAGAAGCAGGGCGTAGTGCCTCTCACCTTCGCGAACGAAACCGACTACGATAAACTGGCGGGTTGCGATGAAGTTTCTACAGAGGGGCTGTACGACGTCCTCCAAAGTGGCGGTAATGGCACGGTGAGCTTGTCAGTCAAGAAGCACGGCACGGGGGAAGCGTTCAGCGTGCCGGTGCGGTTCAATTTGTCGAGGGATCAGTGCGGGTTCATACTCGCTGGGAGCGCGCTCAACTTGCTCTCGCTGAGAGGCAAGGGCGCATGATTGGTGTCGTTGTGAAGGACACTAGACTAGACAGCTCGAATACCCCCCGAAGCTTCCATTAGCACGCTTTGTGCTGCTGTTCGAAACCTCTGCCCATAACGCCTCATAGCAAGCATCCATCCATCCATCTCCGTTCGCCGCCGAATCATAGACACCGTGACACCATAACCCGGCCTGTCGTCGCCAATCCCTCATCGTCCCCTTCCCGCAGTCTCTCACCCGCCCGCTTGCTTATGGTCTAATCGGCACCCCCCCCTTCTCCTCCCGGGCGGCGGCCTTCTCCACCTCCCCCGCCACCCCCTCGGGATCCTGCTCGTCCACACTCATGCCCCGCTGCAAGACGGAGGGCTCCTTCACGGGACTCCCCGCCTGCTGGCCCTGGCTGTGCGTGGGGTGCAGCGACGGCGGGCCGCTCACGGCGCCGCCGGACTGGGAAGAATTCTGCGATTGCTGCGAGGAGAGGTGGGGGATGGACTCGGGTCTGTTTTTGGGGGGTGAGTCGGCCTGTTAACTTGGGGGTTTCCAGTATCCCTGTTACTGGTGTAGTGTGAGGTAGGTAGGTGAAAGTGAGCCACTTACGAAGGATGTTCCCGCCCCAATCCTCCGACGAGGCCGGCATCGGCTTTGCCCGCTTTGCTCATGGCGTAGTCGCCGCTGTCGAAGTACTTGCGCTCCTTGAGCTTGTTCTGCAGGAGGTCCTTTTTGTTGGGGAGTTTGCCGTAGAGGCGGAAGAGCTTTTGCTCTTCTTCGGTTAGTTGCTGTCACATCACGTCAGAGGGTACGGCGAGGAAACTTGTTGGGTTACTAAGGAGGGAGAGTATACGCTGATGTCGACCTTTTTCTTTTGGTGGGGGTTCAGTGCCATCCTGGCCGGCTCCGCTGCTGCTGTCCGTGACTTGGATGTCTTCGGTGCTTGAGGGCCTCTTTCGCCCGGTGCGGCTATCGTCGCTTGCTGGTGCTTCGCGCAGAGAGTTGTCTGCTTATTTATCCGGCCTCAGGCAAGCGCGATAGGGTCAATGGCAGCTTGGGGGGTGGAGGAGTCGGGAGCGGTAGGAGGTAGTGGTATGATGCTCGTGGGAAGGAGGCACGGGATGCTCGGACGGGTGGTTGACGGGTCGTCGGAGAAGACAGGTGGGGTGTTGAGTACGGAAGGAGGTGTATGTTGTTGTGAGCGAGGTGTAATAGTCAATGCGTTCTGGTCTTGTGATGGTCTGACGCAGTTCGACCTGGTGCTCCCAATAAAGTTGTTCCATCGAGACCCCGCAATATAGCACAGTAGCGTCAAACGCAGGTCACATACATGTGCATGCAACTGCCATTGGCCTGCATAAAAAAAAGTTGCTTCCACTGTACATCTTCGACAGGTCAACTATGGCGAACGGGAGATCGACCAAGCACACCTTCGTCGTCGAGCATCTCGACCCGGAGCTGGAAGAATGGCAAGCCCTCGAATACAAGTGCATCCACCGCGAATGCGCAGACTCTGGAGCCAACTTCATCCTATCCGGCGTCTCGAATGCGTCGGAGGTTCAGAAGCAACTTGGCCTGCCGTCTGATGCCGTACAGAAGCAGAGCGTCGAGGACCTCTACTCATCACCCGAAGCTCGGCGGAGAGTCTGCTTGCTGGATCCGAAAGGCGAGCGGGATATCAGTCCCGAGGACGGCGAGCTCTTCGACGTATTTCTGTTTGGAGGAATCCTTGGGGATGAGCCGCCACGAGGTGTGTTACAGTCTCGGATCACAAGCGAACGATGTCTTACCGTTGGCTAGATCGGACCGGCGAGCTACGAAATAAAGGCTTTCTCGGTCGACGACTTGGCCCGGAGCAGATGACGACTGATACGGCGGCTCGAGTGACGAGGATCGTCGTGCAAGAAAACAGTATGTGTCGAGTTGCTAAACGTCGACTGCCGAGAACTGACCTTCTATAGAACGGCTCGATGAGATACAATTCGTTGACCGACCCGATATCGAACTACCTGGAACAGCCAACGGCGACGGTCCTGGACATCCCAATGAAAGCGTCAGTATGCCTTTCAAGTATGTCAAAGGTGCGGACGGCAAGCCGGTCATGCCAGAGGTAAGGAGACTACCGTGATATCCGAAGTAATCTTGTCGCTGACTGGTCATGTAGGGCATGCTGAGATTGCTTGTGGACGACATGGACAAGGGCATCGACGACTTGTTATGACCTTGCTATAGAAGGACTTTCCAGCAGGCCTCCTCGCAAACTTTTGCGCGATAGAACGAGCAGATATGAGTGCTGTACGTCCGACTCTGCTCCTGAAACTCTAGCGTGGAGTTGGGTGAAGCCGTTCAAATTGTGTGGCCTGAGCTCCGAACGATAAGTTTGGGGCACCACGCAGACACATGTACTCAAGCGCTTGCCGTACCTTCATGTTGCTTCTGCAATGGTGTATACATCTTATCCAAGTGCGTCTTTGAGCAAACATGCACCACAGACGCGGGAAACTTCAACGTCGGAAGACCGATCCCGGCGCCCCGCAGTGGAGCTTCCTCAAGTCAAAAAGCAACGGACTCACCTACCCCGAGAGAGGCCAACACCCACCCTTCCACAGCACCGAAGATGATGAGAAGCATTCAACCTGCTCCTGATCGTGCTGCTCCTCGTGTGTTGCAGCGACCATGGAAGAGCAGGTGGACAGACTGGTGAGCAAGACATGGGCCAAATACCAGCAGACACCGAAGAGCAAGCGGCTCTTGATCGCTGTGAGCGGGATACCGGGCTCAGGTACGTTGCTTGCCCTCACGCGACAATATTGCTGGACAGTATCGCATGCTGATCTCTCGCGGAAAAAGGCAAAACAACGCTCGCCGCGCGAGTCGCCCAGCGCCTGAACGCTCTCTGGCGCGAGGAGAACCCCGGTCTCGGCACAGGCTTGGGCATCGCCACCTTCCTCCCCATGGACGGCTACCATTTAACCCGCGCCCAGCTCTCTGCCATGCCCGACCCCAACACCGCGCACGCCCGCCGCGGCGCGGCCTTCACCTTCGACGCCCCCGCCTTTCTGGAGCTGGTGAAGAAGCTGCGGCAGCCGCTGTGTCCCGAGACGGGCACGATCTACGCGCCTAGCTTCGACCACGCGGTCAAGGACCCCGTGGCGAACGATCTGCCTATCGCGGCGACGTCGCGGGTCGTGGTGTTCGAGGGGAACTACCTCTCCCTCGGCACCGGGGCGGCGGAGTGGAAGGAGGCGGCGGAGCTGATGGATGAGCTGTGGTTTGTGGATGTCGAGGAGGAGGTGGCGAGGCAGCGGTTGATTCGGCGGCATGTTGCGAGCGGGATTGCGGCGGACGAGGGGGAGGCGGCGAGGAGGGCGGAGGAGAATGATCTGGTGAATGGGCGGGAGATTGTGGAGGGGAGGGTGGAGGTGCACGAGGTGGTGTTTAGTAGGGAGGATGATGAGTGGAAGCCGGAGAAGCAGGGGATAGATATGGAGCGGGATGGTTGACCTGCTGGCAGTTACCTCATGGGCGGTCCTGGTGCGATTGGGGTTCGCTGCGGTCGCTGTGTCGAAGCTGGTTTGCGACGTGCGATGTCGAGTCTGCGACTATATGGACACAGATGATTGAGCTCGTAGGCACCTACTTGCCAGTCTTTGGCTGTAAAAAAAGTGGGCGATACCGATGCTGATTGGGAGAAGGAGCTGTGCAAGAGCTGTTCGTGCAGAGCCGCTGCGCAATGGCTTTGCTGTGCTTGGACAGGTGCAGAATGCAGTGACCACTGTGTATGTCAACAATGACCATGTCAACATGGAGATTGTCGTTGTTGCGCTCACGTGCTTGCTTGATACATGTATTCCTCGCCGTCACCGCCCACCTCACGACGCGGAGGCGGAGGTGGCCGTGCCGCGGTGCATGTGGCTTGTGGCTTGATGCCAAGGAATGACGTTGGCCTGCCGCCGGACCTGTTTCTCTTCGCCTGACCTTGTGACCTCCTCCCTCTGCATCCTCCTCCAGACCCATAACCATCAAACTTTCCATCACCCAAACAAACAACCACCCAAACTACACCCTCCAACTCACAATGGCCACTCTTCGTACGTATCCATCCACACGCGTCGCCCGCCCCAATCGAGCGATGAAGCTGACGACGAAGCTCCCCTTGCAGACTACCTCCCCCCCGTCAAGCCCTCCGCCATCGCGGTCGGTGCCGTCTTCAACCACGCCGTCTCCCTCGCCGTCCTCGGCCCCCTCTTCGGCGAGACCTACCGCCAGGCCCAGGCCGCCAACAGCAAGGAGGAGTTCTTCAAGTCCAAGGAGGCCGCCTCGGCCGCCGCCGCATGGGGCACCTCGGTCGTCGGCTCGGCCATCCAGTCCTACGGCGTCGGTGCGCTCATCAATGCCACCGGCACGCTCAGCTACAAGGGCGCCGCATACCTCGGCAGCTTGATCTTCATGGCTAGCGCTGCTCCGGGCGTGAGTTTGACGCGTGTTTTACCGTGTGACGCGCGAGTAGTACGCTGATCGTTTCATCATAGGTCGTCGCTCAGGTCTTCACCGAGAAGCGCCCGCTCGACACCGTCGCCGTTGGCGCGCTTGCCCGCATCATGGAGACCGTCGGTCTGTCTCTGTTCATGACCTACTGGTACGTACACACGTTCGCGCCCGCATCCATTGTACACGAGCACCTTACTGACTCCACTCGCGCAGGGGCACCCGCACCAACCCGTTCACCTAAGCTAGTCAGTCAGCAGGAGTAAAGGTGATTCGAGGGCGATGGAGAAGTGATGTAGGTCTGGCGATGGGGAAGCGGTGTACGCGTGGGGCGGTGACATAGCCTAGCTACTCCTCTTTTCGTGGCGTGCCTAGCTACAGGCAATGCGTTGGGTTATTGGCGGAAGCGTCGTGTTTTGTATCGATAGGTGAATCTACTCGGTTCTCGAACCTCCACCGTGCCCCGATGATCGTGTTCTGCGTCGCATGCGTATTCTCCGCGGATACATGTAATGAACTCAAAATTGGCCAACCGCACATGGTCTTCTTCAACGTGATAACATGGCTGAGCCAGTAAACGAACTGTTGGCTATCGAGGTGGACGCCGACGACTATGCAGAGACTGCTGCCCATGACACGCCCGCAGTGTCTCGTACGTTCCAGAGCGAGGCAGACTTCCAAGCCCAAAAAGATGCATACTCCGCCAGGATCGATCTCGGCGACAACTACCAGCGACTGCTCGAAGCTGTGCCATTCTTGAAGCCAGACTCGTCATCCACCGACCGGGACACTTCAGAGGCGTCACTGATCAGACTGGGCAAGAAAGATGGGCAGCTCCTGGCGTACGCGGTGGGCGAGCTCTACTACGACAAGCGCTTCCGGGACATCATCCAGCTCAGCGAGCGAGTCAGGCTAGTCTGCGAGACTGACGACAAGACGGCCGAAAGCCTGCGCAGATGGACGCGCCGGTGTGAGGAGCGATTACAGCCCAGCAACGGCAACACCACGGTCACGTCGATCGGCGAGCACGCTCGGCGACCATGACGGACGACAAAGATGAGCACGCTATACTTTTCTCCGCCGGCTTCCTGTCTCTGGCTAGCACGCGTGCTGCGCGCCTTGGTCATTTCCACTCTGCGCGCTCATCATCGTGAGAGTAGTGCTATCCATACCAACGAGCTTCCCCGCCTCTCGCGTCAAGCAACCTCACCTCCTCCATCCCATCCTGTGCTGCCGGCAATCAAACGACTGAGGGGTTACCAGGGCTAGGCATTGCCGCCATGGAGCCTGATGTCATTGTTGACATGGTCAACACTGGGACTACATAATGGTAGCTCAGGCACCTCCAAGACCGACAATCAGAACCTCATCGCTTCCTCGACACCATCAACATGGCCTCCACCAAGCTGCTCTACCTCTCCCTCCTGGCGCAAGTGGCCACCTCGCAATCGCAGCCACCAGGCGTCACAGCCCCTCTGGCTCGAACATGCGGGCCCACCTCCGCAGACGTAGTCTGCATCGACCGCTACGCCTCCATCATGCCCTACCATTTCTTCCGCGCCCCCAGCGAAGGCAGCACGGACGTCAGTTTCGCCCAGACTTCGGTACCAAACGATACCTCCTTCGGACTAGTCGCGGGCGCGGATTTCCTGGTCTTCGACCAGCAGCGCGGCCTCGACGTTCTGGGCCCGAGCCCGACGCTTGATCTAGTCTTCAATGTCAGCCTGGCGGTGCATGAGGCGCCGGTGTATGTGCCGAGTCTAAACAAGCTGTTTCTGAGCCAGCTCTCGCCGCCGGATGGTTTCTTGCCGCAGTTGGTGGTGGATTTGAACCAGGATCCACCGACTCTCAGCGAGTTTCTCAGCGATCCTCCGGTATATGCGTGAGTTTGTCGATGGGTGTGGTACTTGACGGGTATTCAGAGAGACTGGCTGACTCTGCCCCTTGACCATATCAGACCGAACGGAGGGACCTTTCATGATGGCTTGATCTATTGGGGAGTGTCCGGCGGTAACAATAGTATTGGAGGCACTGAGCAGCGCTCGGGTGTTCGCACGCTTGACCCTCATACTAACAAGTCCGTGACCTTGCTCAACAACTACTTCGGCTTCTACTTCAACACCGTGGACGACTTGTTCGTGGATAGTACCGGAGCGGTGTGGTTCACGGATCCGCAGTACTCGTGGTTCAAGTAAGCCACCCAGCTCCCGCGGCCCGCTCTTGTCTTGCCCCCTACTAACACATGCTCCCTAGCCGCCTCACAGACACACCACCCCAACTGGAATCGGCTTCCTACCGCTTCGACCCTGCCACTGGCGCCGTGACCATGATCGACGACACCCTCGTCCAGCCGAACGGCATCGCCCTCTCGCCCGATGGCAAGAACGTCTACATCTCGGACACCGGCAGCGAGACCGGCTCCATCATCGCCGGTGGACCACCGGGCTCCCCTTTCAACCAGACCGGTCCCCGCGCGGTGTTCAAGTACGACCGCGTCGACAACGGCACGCACATCACCGGCAAGCGGCCCTTGTTCTACGCCCAGGACTGGGTGCCCGATGGTTTGAAGGTCGCTGCGAACGGCTACGTGGTCACAGCAACCGGTCCCGGCGTGGATGTGCTGGACGAGTTCGGCGTGCTCATAGTGCGGATCCAGACGAGTTTCATTGTCCAGAACTTTGCCTGGACCGGCACGAACTTGACGGAGATGTGGCTGGTGGGTCAGGGCGGGATCGCGAGGGTTCGGTGGAACCTCAAGGGTCAGGACCTGACCAACCCGACGTCTTGAGTTTGGGTTTGAATGACGCCCCCGTTGCAGTAGTCCCGGGGGAAAGTAGAGCAAATCCCATCGCCCTCAGGCATCATCATCATCATCATCATCTCACCGTCCGCGCTGGAACGAATGACTTTTCACTGCAAACTCGCCGTCATATCCGCCGCCCCCGACCGCCACGCCCACCGCGGCTTGATCTCCGCCAACGCCGCATGCGCCTCCTCCAGGAACTCCCGCGCATCCTCCCACCCCAGCGCCTTCCGCTGCATTATCTTCTTCACCATCGCAAACAGATGGGTGGCGGCTTTGGCATCGGCGTTTGCTTTGCCATGCCCGCCGCCGCCGCCCTCACTACCACTACTACTACTGCCTGTATTCCCCACGATGCCGCCGCACTCGTGGTTCCAGTAGGCTTCCAGCCAGATGAGCAGGTTGGCCCAGTTCTGCGAGCGCGAGACGTGCGCCGTGGTTTTGCACCAGCGGCGGCGGGGGGAGGACTTGCACCATTCGATCTATGAATAGTAAATTATTACCATCAAAATCAGAAAGTAGTCTTAGTTAGACAAGCTGGTCAGACGTTGCCGTGGACTGATTTTTTGGGGATTCTTGCTCACGTACATAGATCGAGGCCTCGAAGTGCGAGATGCCGAATAAGAACGTGTTCTCGTGGTAGTAGATGTCTCCCGCTTCTTTGCGGCATTGCCGGTTCGTCTGGAGCATGCCCGGTTGGGCGGGTTTGGCGTGCTTGTTGATTTTGATGGTGTCGTCTTCGAGGAGGGCGTACCTGTTGTTTGGTCAGTCGGTTGAATGCATGACTACAGTGGGGGAGGGTGTTTTGATTCACCGACCTATAGATCTCGTTGCGCAACTCTCCCGGTATGCGGAGGAAAGGGGATTCGGGCTCGCTTTCCGCGGTTGCTTGGATGGCTTCGGGCTCTGCGCTGTCGCTGTCGCTGGTTGTGTGTTTTACCTCGTCGGTGGGGAAATGGTCCGCCATTGTCTGTTCGATGTCTCTGCTGTAGTTCGACGGCGCAGATACAGTGGAGTCATCAGAAGGGGCAAAAATGCACGTCGAAGTCGAAGGTGGGGGAGCTCGATCAGGCCACCACCTGTCTTCCTGCCTTGCTTCGTGTGCGGACTCTTTTATCGTCAGGCTCTCAGTCACACACATTCTAGGACTGGCCTGCCCTGAGGACGTAGACTGTTGACGGTAGAGTTCGATTCACAAAGATGCGAGTTTTACTAGACATATGCATTCACTGCTGCTGCATCTCATCTTGACTTCACTACCAAACCTGTTTGTACGCGCCAGGCTTGCTTTCTTGGCAGACTGTTCATTCACTCACATCTAACAAAACTGGAACCGGGATCTATCCAATGACGGCTCAGCCACGTTGAAGACCCATCTTTGGAGGTTACATGACTCCAAGCGTCCTCCAAAACCTGGATTGACATTTGCTCGCGCCCCAAAGGCAACAGACTTGTTTTTGCGGTGTGAGTTCCGGAGCCCTTGGCAAGCCCTACGCAGCGTCCCGGCATGGCGAGCAAGAATGTGATTAACGAGATCTTCGCATGCTCATCTCCGTTGCGGACTTACGTCAATCATACAGCAGCAAGCCACTCACAGCCTACTCCGTGATCCTCTCCCCTGTCCCGCCGTCCGCCTCACCATGCTGCACACTCTCAAGCACCCTCCTCACCCTCCGCCGCGCATCAATATACATCATAAACTCCGTGTACGTCTTGGGCAGCACCTTTAAGTTCTTATCCACCGTGAAAGTGTAATTGAACTGCCCCGTAGGCTTCGAATCGCGGTGGTCCACATTCCGCACCTTGCTGTCCACGCGGACCTGCACTTTCGTCTGCTCGTTTTCACTCTGTGCCTTCTCGGGTGCGTCGCCATCGGTTTGGCCCGCGACGACTGGCGGGTCGGTATAGACGACGGTAGCGGTGAGGTAGAGGACGCTGCCGACCGGGACCGGGTTCTGGAATGTCGACGGGTCAAGCGAGACGAACGTCGGCCGAGAATGGGCGAAGCTGGCGGCGCAGCAGAAGGCGAGCTCGAAAGTTTGTTTGAGGAGGAAGCCGCCGAAGATCATGAAATTATGCCGATTGCGGTACTGCGGTTGCATAATCGAGGCGGTGCTCATCCGGGTGGTGTCCATGAAGTGCACGTTACTCGGCTTGCGCACCGGATCGTTCGGGTCGTGATACTGCAGCTGCTTCTGCCACATGGCATGGATCAGATCGCTCTCCTCATCGTTCGGGCTCGTCTTCAGCAGCGATTTCTGCCCCAGCTCTCTCCGGTGCTTGCTGTTCTCTTCCCCGCGCGCATAAAGCCGCTTCTCCTCCTCCGTGTCGGTCCGTACAGGCGCGTTGCTCTTGGGCTTCTTGGTGCCCGGGTCAAGCGAGACCATGGTACATGCCGCCTGTATCAGGATATCGTCTGGTCTAGCCTTCTCACCCGGCTTTGGAACCTTGGCGACTTGGAGACTGATCTCCATGCTACTCCGACCGGACGCATACGTGACTTGTCCGCTCAGCTCTAGGTCGCAGATCTCCGTCAATGGGTGCTTGATCGTGATCCTGTCGAATGCGGCCGTTACAGTGGTGACGTCGTCGCCCGTGTGCTTGTAGGCAATGATGCCGGACAATGCATCAAGGTCCATGAACAGTGTTCCCAGGCGGATGTGACCGGAGGAGTTGAGGTAGGTATCGAGAAGCCACGGGTCTCGCGCCAGTGGGAGTATCTACGTCTACGGTATCAGTCAGTGAGTTGGCATGCTCTATGCGGACTGCGTGCCTTACCACAGAGTGGTAGCTGTCGCTCATCTTCTTCGGCGCCAAGTCACGGTCTTTGGGTGTCTGCGGCTCTCCCTTCCCCTGCGCTGCATCTTGCCCTACTCTTTGCCGCTGGCGGAACGCTTCGATCCAAGGTGTTTGCACTCGCTGGTCCGTGAGCTCGCGGAAGACACCATCCGTCTTTCGGCATGCAGTGACAGTTAACTGACGTCCATGTTGCGAGCGGTATGCTGCTTGCTGGACAGGCCCCGAGCGAAGCAGGCTCTTCAGGGAAGGGTGACGGGCTGCCATTGGACTGTACAGAGGCTGTAGTTGGGTGAGCGGTACAATGGGCTCGTCCCGAACAACATTGGGGGTTGAAGTCGGTGATGCTGCTGGTTGTATAAGGTATGGGCTGGGGCTTCAATGGTATGGCCCCACCTGCGGCCGCTCGAACGCCGGGCGGACAAGTCGCCGCATCTCCGATA
>NAJQ01000399.1:0-26875 GCA_005059865.1 Friedmanniomyces simplex
GATGACCTCCAGTACGCGAAATTCATGACCGCCGTCAGCAAGAGTATCGGGAAGGGCGTGGCGCGGTATTGCGAGTTGCTGGAGGGCAAGTTCGCAAAAGAGATGGATCGGCAGACGCCGGAGCAGGAGAGCCGGAGCCAGCAGACGCAGAGGGAGAAGTGGGTGACGGCTGCGCGGGATGCGTGGATGACCGGAGGTAAGGGTGGTGCGGGCATGAAGATTGAGCCGTTCCAGTTCTGGCCCGAGAGCTTTGTCAAGATCAACGATGTCGAGTTCGCGACGCTGCAGTTGGATAAGCTGGAGAAGGAGATTAATGTCGATGCTTGCGCGGATGTGGTTAATCGCCTGGATCCACCGCCGCCGGTGAATGTGAGGGCGAGAGGGGGAGGGAGCAAGTTCATGTTTACGATCAAGATTATTGAAGCCGAAGACTTGAAGGCGGGCGATGCGAACGGGAGTAGCGATCCTTACGTCGTGCTGGGTGATGAGTACCAGAAGCGGCTGGCGAAGACGCGGACGGTGTACCAGAGCCTCAATCCGCGATGGGACGAGACGGTGGATATCCTGACGACTGGCCCGCTGAATGTGATCGCGACGGTATGGGATTGGGATATGCTGGGTGATCACGACTGCCTGGGCCGGACGAGCTTGAAGTTGGATCCGAGCCATTTCAACGACTATCTGCCGAGAGAGTACTGGCTAGATTTGGACACACAAGGTCGAGTGCTCGTACGGGTAAGTATGGAGGGTGAGAGGGATGATATCCAGTTCTACTTCGGGAAGGCGTTCCGGACGTTGAAGAGGACGGAGAGGGATATGGCGCGCAAGGTCACGGACAAGTTGAGCAGTTACATCCAGCAATGTCTTTCCCGGCGGACGCTGAGGGCCTTGCTGAGCCAGGGAACTATCGGCGGCGTGAACATCAATCAGGCCAAAGGGTACTTCAGCAAGTTAGCTGGGAGGCCGATGGGAGCTGCAAACTCACAGACCGGCGCTACTACTCCCAGCGGAGGGCCGACACCCCTGGACGTGAGTAACGCGCTGAAACCTCTGCTCAATTACTTCGACGACAACTTTGCCATCATGAAGCAGACGCTCACCGACACCGCCATGATCACGGTCATGACGCGTCTCTGGAAGGAAGCCCTGGTTACGCTCGAGACGCTGCTCGTCCCGCCCCTGTCCGACAAGCCATCCGCGCAGAAGCCGCTGGGCCAGCAGGAAGTGGACATAGTGTACCGCTGGCTGCGCATCCTGTTCGACTTCTTCTACGCCTATGATGAAGAGGACAAACACGCGCACGGTGTGCCATTGGACGTGCTCAAGAGTCCAAAGTATCACGATCTCCAAAACCTCAACTTCTTCTATTTCGAAAGCACGGACAACCTGGTGCGAACCAGCGACGGCATCGCGCAGGCGACCGCAAGAAGACAATCCGAGACGGCGGTGAAACTAAACCGCTTATCCGCGCCCGCGGCCGGCTTCAGCCACATGGCGAGCACCACCGGACTGAACGCGGGCGCACGCCGAACAAAGAGCATCATGATGTCGCGCAACCTGGGCACGATGCGACAGGCGAAACAAGCCAAGCGCGCGGAAGCGCAGGCGGATCCCAACGACGACATGATCCTCCGCATCCTGCGCATGCGACCGGAAGCGGAGAAGTACCTGAAGGATCGGAGTCGGCAGAAAGAGCGGTTGGCGGCTGCGGCGGCGGCGGAGGCGATTGTGAGGCAGAGTTTGATGGCTAGTCGGCAGGGGGCTAGTGGCTTGCATGGACCGGCGGGAGGAGTGGCCGGCCAGCGGGGGAGGAGTGGGACCGCGGGTGGGGGGTTGGCGAGAAGGTGGGACACCATCCGGGAGTAGCGCTCTAAGGATGGGACTCCGAAGTTCGTGGTGGGCGCTGTGAACGTGGTGCATGAGGTGATGGTGTAGAAGAGGTTGGAAGGCTCCAGGGTTTGCTTTGGGTTAGCGGGTAGTTTGGTGTATGGGGATTTGGTTGCAGCGGATTGTGCTCTGGCAGTCTGCGGGCTAGGGATGATAGATCTATTGGAATAGTAATGACTGTATGTGCCACGGACTGAGAGCCTGGACCGAAGATCTCACTACATGTTCACGCCTCAGGGGGTCGAAGTTCTTCTAAGCCAACGCCAATTTCTTGCCCAAACTCTCTCTCCCCAAATCTCCTCACCTACCTCCTCTCTCCTCTCCCTCTTCCCTTCCTCTCTTCTCTCCTCTCTTCAATGCTTCCCTCTCACAATTCACTCGACGACAGTCTCAGTAAAGCACATTCAGCTTCCAGCCAACCTTCATGACCCTCACCGTCAAGAACGATGCCCCAGCGCATACATAGCACAGCCCCGTGAACGTCGCCACGCCCCAATAAGCCCCATCGCACGCCGCAATGATGGCTCCCGCAATTGGCACGCCCGTCAGGGTACCGAACGAGACAATGGTATAGCAAGTCGCGTAGTACCGCCCATACTCATCCGTATCGCATAGCATACTGACGCACACGGGCGTGAGGGAGATGTTGGATCCCGAAGCGAAGCCCATGAGCAAGGCGTACGTGATGGTCAGTCCGAAGACAGTCGTGCCGGGCACGTTCGTGGGATCGGCCGAGAGTACAGTCGCAGGCAGCCAGAGGGCCAAAGTACTGACCATGCAGCCCAGGATCGTGCCGACCATGGTATTGTATCGGCCCCATTTGTCGGCCATGTAGCCAGGTGCCCAGCGGCCGAGGCAAGAGCCGGCGTTGAAGATGGCGATGACCTGGTATGCGAAGGTCTGGCTCATGGCACCCGAGGCCAGAGAGTAGCTGGTGAGGTACGTGATGGGGATGAAGAGGCCCCACTCCAAAAAATAGGTGCCGATGGTCACTATAGCGAATGCGGGCTGCCGGAAGATTCTGAAGTCCGGTAGCACGGTGCCGCCGGGTCTTGGCGGTAGGCGAGACTTGATGAGCAAGTTCGCGAGGGCAACCAGGACGATGAAGATGAAACCCTGGATCCGGAGAGCCC
Organism: Friedmanniomyces simplex; assembly: GCA_005059865.1. Lineage (NCBI taxonomy): Eukaryota > Fungi > Ascomycota > Dothideomycetes > Mycosphaerellales > Teratosphaeriaceae > Friedmanniomyces > Friedmanniomyces simplex. Next base: position 3,021 of record NAJQ01000399.1, read on the forward strand.
ATGCCCAGCCGACCTTGGGGAAGAGCGACTGTAGCATAAGTGGGAAGATGATGCCGCCCAGAGAGCCGCCCGCTGCGGCGATGCCGGTAGCATTGGCTCGTTTGAGGTTGAAGAAATGCCCTATCGCAGAGACGGCCGGGGTGAAGATGAGGGAGGTGCCGATGCCGCCGAGGACGCCAAAGACGATGATGAAGTGCCAGTACTCTACGCAAGACGTCAGCAGGGGAAGCGGACACCATAAACCAATGGGTGAACTTACTGGTACAGCTTCCAAGCAAGAAGACGCATAGTAGCAGGAATACAGTCCCAGCCGCGACCAGCACTCTCGGTCCCTTGGCATCAAACACCGGCCCTATCTGCAGCCCGCAGAAGAAGGACAGAAAGATGTAGAGGCTGAAAATCCATCCTATCGTACTCTCGCTGTATTCTGACAGCTGATGAGAAGTGAGGTACGCCTGGTAGATGCCGATGGTGTTCATCAAGCCGAAGCCGGCGACCATACCGCTGAAAGACCCGAGCACGACGAGCCATCCTTGGAGGCCGCCTTCGGGGTAGGTCACTTCATTCTTTTCGTTTGTGGGTGAGCGAGCAGCGGACTCCAGGTCTTCAGCAGGGCCTGCGGTGGCCCGGTAGGCGGAGTCCGGTGATGGGGAAGCCTGGCATGTCTGCGGCGACGCGGCTGGGCCGAGCGAGGTGTTGATGGTGTTGGTGTTGGGTGATGGTCCTGGCGTGCTGCCGTTGCGGGATGTGCTCATACGCCGGGGTACTTGGTTTCCTGCTGCTCTGTCGCCCGTGCACTTGTCGTTACGCTGGCGAAAGACGGCATACGGGAGGGAAGAGGAATGGAACGGCGTTGGTGGTTTTTATAAGCCGCACCCCGCTAAAAGTATGACCAAAGGGACATCGAAAAACGCACGCCTTTTCGTCACGATCCCGGCTGTCGGCCGGCCAGACAATCGGCGACTGCATGAGGTGTGAAGTCGGCCAGCTCCGCTCCGAAAAGTCACGTGACCGGATATGCCAAGGCCATCGGGTATGACAGTCGAGCCAGTGCCTCCCAACTTGAGATTCGGCAAGTTCTCTATGCTTGATCGTTCCTTAGACTTGATCCTCTCACTGACCGTGAGATCCGCGTTTTCATTCTACAGACGCTCAAGCCCGATACTGAGCACTCGAGCTAGATTACACAGAGTCGTAAAGTATAGCAACATGGGGTATCTTCGAATAAAGCAAAAGCGAAATCGCTGGAGGCCGCTGCTCCGAGAGCGATGCGTCCATCATACTCACGTCCACCTCTGACCGCGCCTGTCGTACCCAATAACCTTCAACTCGATGTTGAGCGAGCGCAGCATCATATCCATCGTAAACGTCTGATAGCACCATAGTCAGCACGACGACTCCCCTGCACGAGCAGCAGTGAACTCACATCATCCTCCATCCCCTCCTCCTGCCACACCATCATCTTCGCGCCCGCCATCATCTCCTGCTCCATCGCAGCCCCCCCGCCCCCATCATCCGCCGCATCTATCGCCTCCTGCCTTACCCTCTCCTTCTCTTTCTTACGAAACTCCACCTCCTCCTCCGGCAACTCCTCGCCCTGGCTATCAAACTCGCAGTCCGCGTCATCATCTCCCAGCTCTGCCTCCTGCGCAAACTCGCCCATCCCGTTCGCGCGCTCGAACTTCTTCTTCTCGCTCGCGCGCCAGGCAGCTACGCCTCCCATCCGGCATACGCGCTCTTTGACCGTGCCGAAGAGTTCCTCGGCTGCTTGTTGGGACGCGAGACGCCATTTCTCGGCTAGCGCGGCGAGCTCTTCGTCTGTGGTGGAGTTGGTGATTTGGTGTGCTTGCTCTAGGGTGTCGATGTCGGTGCGGCAGGATCTGATGCGAAGGTCGAGGGAGTTGAGGGCTTTCTGCGCGGCGATCTCGGCCGGGTCCTTGCGCTTGGAGGTGGGCGTGAAGGCTGATTGGAGTCTGCGAGCAGGCGTGGGTTTGGTGATGGGTAGGGTGGACCGTGCTGGTGAGGATGGAGGCTCATCGGTGGAGTCGCATGATTGGACGGTGTGAGCGAGGGTGCTGGGGGTGTAGGCGGTGTTGGTAATGTTGCTGTTGGCCTTCAGCGGCTGGCGGTCGGCCTTCGTGCTTCGCATCGGCGAGATGAAGGGTTTCGATAAGGTGTGGGCGACATTGTTGAGCTTCCTGCGCTTTGCGTTGGTGGGCGAAGACATGACCAAGGAGCGGATGATCGTGAAGTCGTGGCTGTCGTGGCTGTCGTGGCTTACTATGAGACGCGCCGGGTCTGTCAAGAAGGCAGACGCGTTGCCCCACTTCTTTTCTGCCGACGTCACCCCGTTCAACTCGACATGACTCAGCCAGCAACAACGACGAGGTCCATGTCACGAGCGGAAGTCCGAGAACAAATATTTCGCAGTGTGTGCGCAATCTTCGAGTTTTCGACAGATGAACAACCCATCGTCCTGTCCCCGCAAGAAAGCTGGACCAGGCGTACATGCCAATGCGCAACCCAGCCAATCAATTCCCCCTGCAACGCAGGCAGAGTATATATCCATCCTAGATCGGCTCATCCCTCGGCTCAATCAACACCTCATTGACCGCCACATACTCCGGCTGCTTCAACGCATACACAATCGCCCCCGCCACATCCTCTGCATCCAAAATTCGCGCGCGCGTTGGCTCCCCGTACTGCTTGATGGCCTCCGCGTCCGTACTCATGCCCAGCAGATCCGTCGCCGTGTTGCCCGGCTGCACGCTCGTGACACGCAGCCCCTTGCCCGCAGTCTCCAGTCGGAGAGCCTGGAGAGTAGCTTCGACGAAAAACTTGCTGGCTGAGTAGACGCCCAGGCCGGGGAAGACTTTGCGCCCAGCGTCAGAGGAGATGGCGACGATGTGCCCTGTCCCGCGTTCGAGCATGGGAGGCACGGTGGCGGACAAGCAGTGCAGCAGGCCTTTGCAGTTGACGTCCACCGTGCGGTCCCATTCCTCGTTGTGCACGTTCGCCATCATGGTGAAGTACATGACTCCCGCGCACGAGACCAGCATATCGACCGGTCCAAGCTCGGCCTCGGCTGCTTGCACGAGCGCCTCGACCTGTTTGCGATCCGTGACATCAGTCTGTCGAATGATGACTTTGCCTTCCCGGACCGCGAGCCGGCGTTTGACTGCCTCCAGCACCTCCGTCCGCCTAGCCCCGAGCGCCAAATGGCACCCTTCTCTCGCGAGGGCCGCGGCGACAGCGGCACCGATTCCCGATGACGCTCCAGTCACGACGGCCACCTTACCGGTGAGTACACTCTTCCGGAACGTGGCCGCCGCTCCGCCCTTCGCGAGCTGCCTGGACGGCGGCCGCGGCAGCCAACCTCTAGCGTACCAATGCCGAGCATAAGTCTCTAGGAGTACGATGTCGACCTTCGGCCGCTCAACCATAGCACGGAAAGGTCTCGTCTGCGCATTGTTGAGCACGACGATACCGCGCAGGAACTCCACGCTCGGCATGCCACTGCGGAGGATGTCGATTGTGAAGGCGCCCTCGCCACCCTTGAGGGCGCCACGCTTCTCGGACCACAGTGCCACCCACTCTTCAAACCCAATCTTCTCGGTTGGGTAGCCCAGTTCCGCAAGGTTATCAAACACCTCGCTCGTAGGCACGGGGTCTGGATCGCCTAGGTGGAATACTAGCTGCTTCGCTTGCGTCTGATTGCTGAGATGGACGATGGCCTTGCTCACAAAGTCGACGGGCCTGAGGGTAGTCAGCACGAGCATATCTAAACGATGGCGGTGCTGTACTTACGTCATCTCCGCGCGCCAGCCCTCCACATCTGGAGCGTAGCCCAGTATGATCGATTCAACGAATAATGCAGTCAGTAAATCCCAAGCGTTTGCAGCTCCACTCGCACTGTGCCCACTAATGGTTCCCGCTCTCAAGATCCTCACCGGCAGTCCACGTCGACCTGCCTCGTAGACCAGCTGTTCAGCTGCCCACTTCGTCTGCCCGTAGCCATCCGGTATCTTTTCCGGAACGGCATCGACCCATATCATGGCGTCTTCCGGCCAGCCGTGGCCTGATGCTGATGGCGGCAGTACACCGTTAGTTGATACGTACTGCACCGTCGCCCCGCTCAGGCACGCCAGGCGGAGGACTTCACGGGTCCCTCCCACATTGGCTGCTCGCAGCGCGGCGTACGGGTATACCAGATTGACGGTCGCCGCAGCATGTACAACGACCTGGACTCGGGCTGCAAGCTCGGCGAATTTGTCTGACGACAGGCCTAGGCGCTTTCGCTCGAGGTTGCCAGGCAGTATCTCTACCCGCTCCATGATGGCATCGCGCCATAGTCCCAGATCGATGAGATTCCGGCGCATCCGAGCCACGCCAGCAGAGATGTCAGATTCCGAAGGCTCGGCAAATCGGACGAGGCAGACGATGGTAGCCGATGTACTCTCCAGGAGGTCATTCAGCAAGAACGCACCCAGAAAGCCAGTAGCACCAGTCAGCAGCACCGTATCCGCTTCCTTGAGTGAGTGGATCTTGGCCTTGAGTGGTGGCTTGATGTCGCTGTCCAACACCGAGTCTTCACGCAGCGCCGCGGGCAAGTCGGCTTGCACTGCGGCAATCTGCCCGTCTCGTACTCCACGGATGGTCTGTACGTGACCTTCCAGCGTCGTCGGATCTGCCAGCCGAGCAACGGGTACCCGGAACCCGAACGTTCTCGAAACCCTTGCGGCGAGCTCGGCAAGCGACAGTGAGTGCCCACCAAGATCGAAGAAGCCATGATCCGGCTTGATGCTCTTTCGCGATACGTGGAGCGTCTCAGCCCAGATGTCGGCTATCTCGTTGACCCCGATTGGGTCTTTGGTGAGGTTGAGGCCATTCGGCGCTGACTGCTTCTTGGGTGGAGGAGGGAGCGCTTTCAGATCAATCTTGCCGGAAACTTCGTGCGTGGGCAGCTCGTCCATCTCGACCCACAGAGCAGGTATCATGTACTGCGCCAGATGCGACGATAGCTCCTTCCTAGCTGCAGGACTGCGACCCGAACCATCAACTTCCATGACCGGTCGCTCCGCGGAACTCTCTTCGTCGCGTACGATGTAAGCGACTAGTTGCCGTTCCAGCCCCTCACCATCAGCAATCACTACACACTGTTTGGCAGCCAGATGCTTGACAACCGCGTCCTCGACTTTGCCAGGTACGACTGAGTAGCCCCGCAACTTGATCATCGCGCCGACTCGCCCCGTGATCTCGAGCAGACCAGAAGGTAGCATACGCGCCAAGTCACCAGTCTTGTATTTTCGCGCGCCTCCAGCGTCGTCAAACGGATCAGAGGTGAAAGCTTCCGCCGTCATTTCTGGCCTGTTCAAATACCCACGAGCGAGCATTGGCCCGCCGAAGAAGAGCTCTCCACTGGTGCCTACTTCCACTTTCTTGCCTTCCTCGTCCAGGATGTAGGCATGCTCGGGGTCGATTGGTGGTCCTACCGGACAATATGGCGCATCGTCATCCAGCATCTTCGACACATCGCCACACGCAACCTCATGCGTCTCGCAAGCGCTGTAGACGTTCAGGAGGCGCACCTTCGGTAGTGCCTTGAGTGCTCGTCGTGCGAGATCAGTCGCGAGTACCTCTCCATTGAGCCACAGCGTACGTAAGTCTGGCAGCCGGTCCCCGAGTCTCGGGTGGCGGGATAGTACGGTAGCCAGAAGAGTCGGCGTCATCAGTGTTTCAGTAATCTTCTTCGCACGGAGGAGCTCCACGAGGGCCACAGGGTCATAGCTGACTTCGTCGGGCACAGCAACGGTGGTGGCGCCTCGGAAAAGCGGTCGTAAGATTTCCCATACAAAGAATACATTGCATGCGACGCGATCTCCTAGTCCAAGGTCTGAGAGCCCGAAACGTAGATCGTACGACAGTACAGGCGCCCGGTGTGGGTTGGCGATGCCTTTCGGCTTGCCAGTCGTTCCAGACGTATAGGCAATAAATGCAAGCTTGTCCAAATCGCTTTCGTCAGGCCCCTCGGTCGGCTCCTTGGACGTACCATTGGCGGACGGAGCCTCTTCATCCAAGACGACAACGGGGATACCCTCCTTGATCTTGCCTGTCTCGGCCCGACATGTGACTACCACAGTCGGCCGGGCATCATCAATGACATCAGCCAGCAACTCTGGAGGGTATGCGAGCTCCAGGACCAGAAACGCGCCGCCAGCACGAAGGGCGGCTAGACATGCGATGACATAGTCAGCGCTACGCGGCAAGAGCACGCCGACAGAGCTGTCTCGTTCGACTCCATGGTACCGGAGCCGGGTCGCTAGGTCCGCCACCTTCTGATCCAGCTCCGCGTAGGTGTATGTCGCATCCTGGTCTTCCAACGCAAGGGCGTCGGGTGTCTTATGCACCTGCTGGGTGAACAGGGCGGACAAGTCTTTGGTAGTGTCGAGGACCGTCATGGTAAGGATGGGATGTAATGTATGCTTCTATCAGTCTCAAGTAGTAGTCTCGACACGCCTGGAACGCCTCGGAAACGCCTTGAACCCCACTGCCGAACCAGTCTCTCAAACCACCAGGCCCGGGTAGTCAGGTCAATCTGCACGTCCTATTATTGTAGTTGAAGTTGAGATGGGAAGCTGTGGCTGCTGGTGCCTGCCCAACCCGGCCTTATCATGGCGATGCCGGCGTTGAGAAAGAATTCTTCTTCCGGGTCGTCGGGCCAATGACGTCCTCCCTTACACCCTGCCATGGTTCTGCTCGTGAATATTTCGGCCTATCCGTCTACTTTTGACGTAGGTGAGGCCAGTTGGAAGCCAGCATCGCCCGGCGTTGACGGGCTAGTGATTTAGGGAAAGCACGCCATCGCACCGAGCAAGCTACATGCAATGCAGACGGGGATGGAGTCAGATGAGAAACAGTTGATGCCTTAGGCGGTCTGCGCCACGTGAGATCTCGACTGAGACGTCACCCGTCGTCGCCCCTCACCTTCACTCGGGCATAGATGGCCCGCAGCCCACGTACTACGCAAAACAAACGCGCGAAGAGGACGTGACGCTTGAGTACGCGCATCAGTATGTAGACTACATGTATGTAGAGAAGTCGTTCAGGTCGTCAGCTCGCGCAACAGAATCTCTTCCCTCTTCCCTTCATACACCGGGTGGAATATCCCCTCTCACACTGCCAATGGCCAAGCTCCTCGAAGGGAAGGTGGCAGCCATTACTGGCGCGGTTACAGGGATCGGTCGCGCCATTGCGCTCGATTACCTCAGGCATGGCGCGAGCGTAGCCGTGAACCACTTCCCGGATGACAAGTCAGCATTGCAGTTTGAGGAGCTCAGGCGAGAGGCAGGAGAAGAAGGGACGAGACTCATCGCATTAGCTGGCGACATCTCAAAGCCGGAAACAGGCCAAAACTTGGTGAAGAAGGCAGTGGAGGCTTTCGGGGGACGGTTGGATATCTTCGTGAGCAACGCCGGCGTATGCGAATTCGCGGACTTCTTGACGTGCGTACAAAAACGCCAGAGGCCAAGTAAAGTAGCAGCGACTGATGTCGAGCTTCAGCATGTCCCCCGACCTCGTCAACCACACCATCTCCACCAACCTCAATGGCGCTTTCTTCGCCGTGCAAGCTGCCGCGCAGCAGATGGCTCGCCAAGACCCGCCGGGCGGCAGCATCATCGGCATCTCCTCCATCTCTGCGCTTGTCGGCGGCGCGGGCCAGACACACTACACACCCACCAAAGCCGGCGTGCTATCCTTGATGCAAAGCACGGCGTGCGCGTTAGGCAGGCACGGCATCAGATGCAATGCTTTACTGCCGGGCACCATCCGGACACAGCTCAATGATGAGGATTTGACAGACCCGGAGAAGAAGAAGTACATGGAGGGTCGGATACCGCTGGGCAGGCTAGGGCAGCCGCGGGACCTGGCTGGCCCAGCAGTGTTCCTGGCGAGTGATCTGAGTGAATATGTGACTGGTGCGCAGCTGTTGGTCGATGGCGGCCTATTTGTCAACCTCCAATAGCCGGTACTGAATCCCTAGTCGAACCCGGCAAACTCCGTGTCGTCTCCAGCATCACTCAAAGCTTCGGCCTGCGCTCTTCGCTGGCTGCCGAGAACGGCGCCTCTATGATTGTTCTCTGCTTGTCTTACGAATCCGGCCTTCGAACTGATACGCGCACCCCGGGCGGCCCTCGGGTTGGTGTCCTTGCCACGACTTTTCCGAGACTCGATTCCCCGCTTCTTCAGCGTATGCTTCTCCTGCTTGCTAAGCTTCGGCAGCGCGTCAAGCAGCCACTGCTGCAGACCTGCGTCCTTGTTCGACGAGCCTTCTTGCTTCTGCGCCATCGCCACTACATTCGCCACGTGCTTCAAATAGGGTATATCGTCCTTACTATACAAGGTGACTGCCACGCCGCCTCCACGACCCGCCCTTCCCGTACGGCCCACCCGATGCACGTACGCTGCGCTTGAAGTCGGGATATCGTAGTTGACCACTCCGTTGATACCGCGGAAATCAATACCACGCGAGAGCAGGTCCGTCGTGATCAGTACCCATATCTCACCCTTTCGGAAGCGCGTCATGACGCTGTCGCGAGCTGTATCCGATAGATCGGCATGTAAGACTGCAATGCGTCCAATGCCGCCAGCTTCTGCCGGTATGTCGTATAGCAACTCAGAGTGCAGCGCGACGGCTCGTTCGATAGTCTGCGTGAAGATCAAGAATGGCGGCAGTAGGGACGCACCCGCACCTTGGGGTGTAGACGCGGGATGTAGAAGCTGGCGGAGCCCCATGAGCTTCCCTTGCTCCGTAGCGGCGTATATGAGCTTATGCTCAACGTTAAGCACGGCCGAGTCTTTCAAGCCGACAACAAGTCTGACGAAAGGCGCTTCGGGCACGGTCTCGCGATTTTGCATACTCAACTTCTCTCGCCAGTCTTTGATGGTCGAGATCGCCAACTCCTCAATGTTGCTACCCATGGTAGCAGACCACAAGCTAACACTCAGTCTCGGGCTGACGATTCTGTGCCAAACACCAAGAGTCTGCTCGCGGAACAGAGGATCAAGGAGAACGTCTGCTTCATCGAGCACCAAGTCTCGCACGTCGGCAAGCGCATCTTGTGCCGGGTTATGTTCGTCGTTCAACATGCTGTGCAGAAGGCCCGGTGTACAGATCAGCACATCGGCCTTCACGACAGTCGGCTCCCCGCCTGTGGGGTTAGGACTGCTTGTGTCTTTGGCTTTACTCTCCGATAACCGAGTAGGGCGCAAGCGCATGCCCTTACGTAGCTGTGTCACACTAACACCAGTTCCTTTGGTCACCTTCCTGCCCTCATTCGTGATCTGGCCAACAAGCTCCTTGGTGGGCGCCAGAACGATGGCACAGACTGTCCTGGTAGGATGTTGATCCCGGTGCCTGCGGGATTGGACGCGATGTAGTAGTGGGATCATGAATGCTAGTGTCTTGCCACTACCAGTGGGCGCAACAGTCAAGAGGTTCGGACTACTTCTCCGGTCTGTCTCGGCAGATAACGGGATGTCGTGGCCCAGGTATTGTTCGGACGCATCCAAAAGGATTGGCAAAGCACCCATCTGGACCTCAGTCGGCACGCTATACCCCTGCTCGTTCAGGTTTGCAGCAAGCCTCGAGGATATGCCAAAGCGCCCCCGCGTATCTTTGAATGACATCAACGGGTGCGGATGCAGTGCTGGCCTTTCCATCTTCCCGCTCCTACCACTCCCACCTTTCCGCCGCTGTTTCGTTTGTGAGGACGTTGGGTTGAGCAACGTGACTTTCAGCTTGTGCTGCTTCAATACAGCCCGTGCCTCCTCGTCGGTCGTTGCCGGCAAGACAGGCGCGCTCGACGGCGCTCTACTCTTCTCTGGCTCAGGTCCGCCTTCCTCCCGATCTTGAACCGCATCTTGCTTTGACTCGACCGCAGGCCTTGTGTTGGACTTGACAGCGACGCCGAAGAAATCCAAGCATCCAGGCTGATCGTCAGAGAAGGGTGGCATATTCTCCCCACGCTTGCGCTTCTTGGAGATCTTTGGGGTATCTTCCACGGGAGGGAAGAGCTTCGGTTGCGCCCTGTCGCCACTTGACGGTGTGGTGTGCTGCGCATGCTGTCTTCCGGCGCGCAGTCTAGTAGACCGCGACAGCAATTTGAGGGGATCCATATCGAGCGGTGTCGTGTGCGGTTGTGCATGGACTTGCCGCAAATTCGAGAATGTCGAAGTCGGTTCGGTGAATTCTCGGCTCAAGATTTCATGCTCCCAGGAGACGCAGAGCTCCAGCTGCCATTGAACGCAAACAACCACCCTTCCCTCATCACACCATGTCTGCCCGACTAGTGCGGTTGCCATTGAGGCAGCCGAGATGGGCATTCCAGCGTCGCGCCGCTTCCACCACCACCGAAGCCACCAACGCCGCCTCCTCCACCGCGACCAAGGCCAAGGACAACGCGTCAAACATGGCCGGGAAAGCACAGCAAGGCCTTTCACGGGTGACTAGCTCCGCGGGTAGCAGTATCAGCGGTGCAGCAGAGTCGGCAAGCCAGGCTGTCTCGGGCATGGGTGGGCGAGCAGGACGAATGATCAGCTTCGCTCAAGGTATGCGGATATGGAAGGGCAGTCACATGAGATGGGCGCTGACTGAACGACAAGGCCTCGTCCCTCCTACCGTCTACTACGCACGTGTCGTCGGCGAGCTTGGGAAGCTCATGTTCCAGGGCCGCAACATGTCTCCACCGTCAGTCTACCAGCCACCAATATATTCTTCGTTGCAGCTACTGACAAGAACTAGCACCATGCAAACCATCCAATCGTACTTCACACCATTGCAGAATGCCATTCGCAACCCCTCGGCCCTCATGAATCAAACGCAGTCTCAGGCCAACCAGGCCGCGGGTCAAGCTTCAAAAGCAGTCGAGAACCCTGAGGCTCTGATGACACGGTTACGGAACTTCGACTCGGGGGCACTCGCTTCCGTCGGTGTCATCGCTGCGGAGGTTCTTGGCTTCTTCACTGTCGGGGAGATGCTCGGTCGTTTCAAGATTATCGGGTACAGAAGCGAGCAGGGTGCGCACCATTAGAGAAGCCATACGAGGGGGGGAAGGTGGCAATCGTAGAAGTTGGGAAGAGGAAGGGGAGGAAGGTGTTAGTTGAGCTACATGTCAAAGTGAAGGGCACACGGTTCGCCAATGTCTGCTACCCTTAACCGCGTGTACTATTGTTCATATTAACTTCTTACTACTGCTGAACCTGACGCTGTCAAGTTCGACGAGTTCTGACATGCACATCTATACAAATGTAGGCTGGCCAAAGGACGAGGTGAGGTCGCTTCAAGGAAGTGTACTTGCCAAAAGCGGATCTTCCTAGGCAACAGCGCAACGACAACGCAACGTCACCTCTAGGAACGTCCAACGTGGAAACCCGTACTTGCAAGACTGACCGCAATCTTTCAGGGTTCGACTCGACGGCAGCTTTGCTTGATCTCCCAGGCGGCAGGCGCAGGACGCGACATTCACTGAGACATGCAGCCTCGCGACAGCAGACGAAGTCAGAACGGTGCGAATCAAGTTGAAAGCGCAGCTCCCACAGGCTGCCTCATCCGGGTTCAAATCAACACATGTATACCTGGAGGGCAGTGGTATTGATGCGCACCTTCCTGCGATCTGGAGATAAGATGCTAACGTGGCTGTTCCCGCGGTATCAGCAAGAGGCAGAAGAGACGAAGAGACTCGGATGACGTGAATCTGGACCGAGGGTGACCACACCCACCCGATTGTGATCGATGGATTTCCGAGGCCGACAAGGACGTTCACTCCTTTGGAGCGCCGAGCAACGCGAGGGTATGTGGCGATAAGGAAGCAGCCAGACTCGAATCGGGGTCGACTTAGCACATGCTATGAGTCAGGAGACCGACGACTGACCCGGTATGTCGATTTCGTGAAGTCGGTAACAGCGCTCGCGTATCACCGGCGCAACGCTCCCGGCGTCTGGCGCTCTCTCTGAGCCCAGTTTCAGACGCTCGCCACCACTCACTCAACACGCAGTCACGGTCTGCGCGGCAAGACGTCACCCGGACGCTGGTAGACGAGGTGATGAGGCGAGCGTACCTGCAGCGTGCCTGATGTTGTGTCACCAGCGGCTTTGGGAACGACAGTGGTACAAGAGCACGTGCTGACTCCCAACGTCAATCGCACTTCAGTGTGGGTGTAAGTTCTGCTTGGGTATTACGGGTATCAGTATTGTTCTTCCTCGCCGCAACACCGGACAGACTCGGACCAGGATACGTATGGGAACGCCGGGCCGCCAGGGGAGAATGGAATAGAATGGCAAGAAGCTGCGATGCCGTTTCTGTTCCGTTGGCCGCAGCCGCGGGACCTATCCCCTGACGCTGCCACTGAGCCGTCCAACAACCAAGTCTCAAGCGGTCCGACGAACAGTTGGGAGCGGCGCAACGTTACTGGCGCCAACGCCGGGGGTGAATGTTTCGGACCTAGACCCACCGAAGTGTGCTGGTTGTTGGCGTCACCTTTTGCCGCAGAGTGCGCCTCCGATGCGTAGATGAGCTGATTGCAACCGATGGGCAGGGAGAGTCCTGATGGTGTGTGAAGGCGCCCGGGGAACCCTTCCCAGCCGGCAGATCGCTGCAGTGTGCTCTGTTGAACATGTTCCGCCAACCCCAGGTTTTAGAGCTCTGCGGGTGCGTCTGCATTGCACATGTATGCGAGCTGCTGCTTGTGCCTGCCACATTTTGCCAAACCCGAAAGCTCGCCCTGCGCGTTGACGTCGGGTTCACTATCCACGCAGATGTTGCTTGCCTGGCCGACTGTTCAACACCCTTTACCAACATGATGGGCGGACGATGGGGTTGAGAAAGGGAGAGTGCTGAGGCTGGGAAAGGCTGCTGCCAAACGTCCGGATCCGAAGGCCGTCCTCAACAGCGTTGCAACGCGCTACCTGCAAGCTGCAAGCCCTCTACCACTTGTGACTCCACAAGGGTTTGCTATCCCGTTGCGGATGGCTTGTGGAGAAGTTCGGCGGACAGTACATGGCAACGTTGGAGGCGCATATGCGATGATAGTGGTGCCCTCTCATCGCGAACTGCGTCTGAACGTAGGCCAGCACGGTGTCAGCATGGGCCATGCCTCAGCTTATCTGCAGTAGCCAGATGCTGGAGTCGTTGGAACGTCTTGCGCAAACATGCAGTACGTACCCAACGAGGTAGGTCGTCAAGCTTTTCGTCAAAGCGCCCGTTCTCGCGCTAGTGAAGTCGTCATATTAGCCGTCCGTGTGGGCGAACCCGGCCATCGCCTCCATCCGACATCGTCGACGCTACTTATAACCTTATCACTCTTGTTGGCAATTGCGGATGGAAGTATGCCTTACAGCTCAAAGCGATATGGAGTGGTCTTGATCGCTAGGGGGAGGGGGTATGCGCCAGACGCCCCGGTCCACGGCCAGTTCTGTCCTGCACACAACGGCGTCACCCATTCACGCGTCTCCGCCGCTTGCCGCCGCAGCTGGCACCCGGGTCACGGCTATCCTTTTACTACTGTACGGGGGCGCCTACTTTCGATAGACGGGCCTTGCCGCGGTCGCATGTACTGGCTGGTAGAGCAGCACGGTGCGCCGCAGTCCGGAGCCGCAGAAGGATGCGCCAGGCCGTCTCCAGTGCAGCGGACTGCAGTGCTCGTGCTCGTGCTCGTGCTCGTGCTCGTGCGCGGGCGTTTCCGACACCTTGCCAGTCGGCAGCAACAACCAGATGGCCCGCTCGAGCATTTCCCGCTTGTACTGTACTTTGCTAGCTCGGCGCAGGCGAGACCAGAGGGCACCACCCCATCGTGAAGGCGCGAGCGGGGCCGCCAGCCATAGCTCCTGCAGCTCCAATTCGAGCGTGGTGACCGGCCTTCACGCGCCTCGATTTCTTTGCGAGAGTGAGCTCATAAGGGTACCTTACCTTATGGAGCTCTGCACGCAAGAGGCATGCTAATAAAACGTAGCAGCAGCATGGACCGCAACCTAAGCGCTCGCATGACAACCGAGGAAGGTGGTGGCTAAGACTAATATCCCCATCCGGTCCCTCTGATCTTTTCCCTTTCCACCTTGCGAGCATACGTCCTACCTATGTAGTCCTCCACCCGCCGGCTCTTCCTCTCGTTTGCAGGTTGACAGCATGCTTTCCTGGCTTTGCATTGGCATCAATTTATGGTACGTATACTGACCCTCGACCCTTACCGGTGTCGCCAACAGAGAGGCACGCGAGCTTATGCATTCGAGCAGGTTGTTCCGGTACTTGCGCACCATTGTAAACTGCGTCTCTCATTGGACCTTTCGGCCAATTCCAATCCCCGAGTACCCAACATACTCCCCGAACGATGTCACCATCATCTTGCCCACTATCGCTGCCGGCGGCGAGGAGCTGGCCACCACTTTAAGGACCTGCCTGCGAACGGAGCCTCGTGAGCTCATACTGGTGACGGTGGACGCCAATGTCGAGAACCTGGCCAAGGTCGCAAACTCGATCAATGCCAAGCGAGTCCGGGTCTTGAGCATCAGGGAGGCAAACAAGCGCAGACAGATGTGCAGAGCCATCCCCGAGGTGAAGACCAAGATTACCGTGTTCGTTGATGACGATGTAATCTGGCCGCCCAAGGTGCTGCAATGGATGCTGGCACCGTTTGAGGATCCGCAGATGGGCGGAGTCGGTACCTCGCAGCGACTCAAGCGGTCGCCGAACATGCGCGCTTGGGGTTTCCTGGGTGCTGCCTATCTCGAAAGACGCAACTTTGACTGCTCCGCTTGTCTAAACATCGATGGCGGCCTACCCTGCTTATCGGGCCGTACAGTCGCTTATCGAACAAACATCCTCCAGGATGATGCGTTCACCCACGGGTTTACCAACGAGCAGTGGCGTACCTGCCAACTCAATGCCGACGATGACAACTTCATCACGCGATGGCTGTACTCGCATGGCAAGAAGATCGCCATGCAATACCACCCCGAGGCGGAGGTGCAGACGACCCTGGAGGATGGTCCCAAGTATCTAAGCCAGTGTTTGCGTTGGGTTCGCAGCAACTGGCGTAGCAACTTGACCAGCATGTTTGAGGAGCGTCATTATTGGTACACACAGCCTTGGAGCACGTACGCTGTACTCCAAACCACCATAACCGCTTGGGCCCTGCCATACGATTCTCTCATGATGTTCGCATGGTACAAGGCATCACTCGACTGGCCACATGATCAGCGGGTCGCCTTGTTCGTCTTCCTAGGCGTGTGGACCTTCCTCTTCAGCAAGACTGTGAAGCTCTGGGGCCACTTCATCCGCTACCCGGCCGACCTCATGTTCCTTCCCGTCTACATCGGATTCGGGTACTTCCATGGCCTCATCAAGTTCTGGGGTCTCATCTCGTTGAGTGAGGTAAGCTTACATCCCACATTTGCGGGCAAAAACATGGTATTGATACATCTCGCAGACTACCTGGGGCAGCAGAGACGGAGCAGATGCGGACAACCGAGTTCGCATGATACGCTTGCCGCGATACGGCTCGACGGAGCCCGACGGCCGCAAGTCCACCTCTTTCGACCTCCCACACGAACATATGCACGGCGAACAATTGCCCGCCTATGACCCTCCCGGGCGACACTACGGTGCTCCGCTTACGACGCCTACTACGACTTGACGACTCTCATTCACGCGCTTTGATACCCCGGCATCGGTTTCGTTTCTGCATCAGCACCGCTTATAGAGGTAGATGAGGGCAACAAAGGGCGGCATCATCATCTACTTTCGAAAGCTCTGCTGGCTCGAAAAGCATTGGTCTCCTTCGGACACACGGAATATAGGGGGCGGCATGGTACTTCTGCGGGAAAAGCTGGACCTTGCCAGCGACGGTGTTTTGCTGGTTCCAGACCGGTTCCAGAATTTGAATGGCGTGGAGCTTCACAGCGCACTTTGATCGCGAGCTTGATGTACATTAATGATACTGCTGCAATCGCAGAGAAACCAACAGCGTTCCTCTTTCCTTCGATCTCCAAGGTTCGGCTTTGTACCTGCGTCTACATGTACCCGTCGACACGTCCACCATGCAAGTATCCCGCTGTTGTACAACATCGCCTACGTGCGTCCGGACGAACGCCATCGATCCACGTCGAAAGTCCGCAAAATCTAACGTGTGCACGAGGTCAAGGAGTTGTTGGATGGTGTACGGCAAAGCGGTTCACGTAGCTCCCACCCGCATCACTACAGCAGTAGTAGTACTCCCAACGATGACAGCTGCGTATGGGGCATCAGAGGGTCGTGCGGCACGTTAGATTGGCGTGATTGCTTCAATCAGCGAATGCAGCCACCTGCAGCCACGACCTGCACCCATCCAGCTCGTGCATGAGGGGTACTTTTGCTCGATACATGCAAGCCATCATCAGCCTTCGTCGACCACATGCACGCAAACGGCTCCCACACCCACCTCAACGTGAGCTTCCAATGAGAATGGGCGACGTATCACTGCAATACGTACATGTACTCCACCACACCAACAGATTTTTCTTACCTCACATGCGAAGAAGAAGACTTTCGACAGCTGGTGGTCCACGCTGCCGTATAAGCGGTCCCAGAGAGCACAAGGATCATGGGTTGAGGCGGCGATCAGCTAACGCAAGTCATTCCGCTGAACGACATCGACTACTCGGCCCGTCGATTGCGTGTCTGCGAACTCTGATAGACGGGCGGGGGAAAAGCCTTTCTCTTCTCGACGAGGTGGGGAGTGGTGCGTTTTCCGCGATCGGAGCTGTGGTCTGATACCCGCGAGCTTAGCTGGAGACGATAAGGTACGGATCGATGACTCTGCTACAGTACCACGCTTTCAGACTTTGCCCTCACCTAAGGGACGAGATGGGAAACTACTTCGGGCCGGTCAGAGCTCGGGTGTCGTTGCGCTCGTGTTGCGCCACCGCTGAGCTCGGCCTCCCGTCTCCACAGGGTCTCGGCTGGTGTGGAGAGCGGCGAGGTCGCTCATGGGGTGGAGAGTTCACGACGACTACTCCGGAAAGACCCGTTGGAAGTCGAAGATATCCTCGGTGGTCACGAACTGGGCTGCCCTGTGGTATCCGCGTTCCATGGTATCCGCACGGGAAGAGTCAGCTCAACAGCGCCGACCACAGCTCTACCCTGGCCCGACTATACCAGACTCCGCTTCTGCCGTGCAACCACGGTCGTGTGGCAGTCTTCATTTGGTTGCAGGCAAAAGAACGTATGCGCCGCTTGGCGCAAGGGCCCCCGACCTCACCACATGATCGGGCGACCTAGGTTATCCCACAAGCTATGCGTAATTCAGCAACTTTCCTGGTCACAGCCGCCCAAGGACGACACTTGTACGTGCGGATTTGACCGGATCTGTATACAGTCAAGAGTGATGACCCGATCAGCTTTCTTTGCCCTCCGCCTTGAACTGCTCCTCCAACTTTTTCAACCCCTGGTACACCTCAGCCCACTTACTCCACTCCTTCTCGCCATCCTGAAATCCGCCCGCCAGCGGCAACCGACCCCCAGTCTTGCTCCCCATGTCCCATACTCTGGCCAGCGCCTCTTTAATCCCCACGACACCCCAGGCAGCGACCAGCTTCTCGCCCTCGCAAATCCGATACTGCAAAAGACGCATCTCGTCGATGTCCTTCTTGGTCGTGCCTTTGGCCGCGCTGTCGTTGTATATGCGGAATAACCTGACGACGATACGTGGGAAGACGCCAGCCAGGCCGTCGATGGCGGCCACGCCTCCGATGGTCAAAACGGGGAGGAGGTTCTGGCCGAGTCCGGTGAAGACGTAGAAGTGCTCGTGGTCGATCCGAGGGTTAGCGGCGATCAGCGTCTGATCGTCGATGATGCCGTGGGACAGCTTGGTGCCCACGATGTTCGGGTGTGCTGCAAGCTTTTCGAACGTGGACGGTGCGATGTAAAGGTTGTTGGTGACACCAGGGTAGTGGTAACTATCTGGAGTCAGCCGCGATGGGACATGTCCGCCAACGAGTTGCTCACATCATGACAGGTAGTACCGAGCGATCAGCGACGGCCTCGAACCACTTTTGAATGCCAAGCTGGCTCGTCGACGGCGCAAAGTAGCCGGGCCCGAGCACCATAGCATACTCAGCGCCAGCCTCTTTGCTCTCCTTCACCAGTTGCAAGGTGTCGTCAATCTGCTGAGTAGCAGTGCCAGCAATAATGGGCCTGTCCTTGTATCCCGCATCGTCCAGTGCTTTCCTTTGGCTCGCAATCAATTCTTTCCGCTCTTCACTTCTCAAAAAGATGGCTTCGCCCGTGCTTCCGAGGATGACGAGACCCTTGATGCCACCCTTGACGAGGAACAGGGAGTGCTCGGTCTGGGTCTCGAGGTCGAGCGGAGGTGTTACCGCATCATAGGCGGACGTGCCCTCTTTTGCGAAGAAGGTAGGCACCGGCACGTATATACCCTTCGGCGGTGGCGATGCCTGGGCACCTCTGCTGGCATTCGTGCCGTTGGTTCTTGTTGGTAGAGAGTCCATGGTTCTGTTTGAGGTAATTGTTCGCAACGCCGTCGGATCACTGATTGTGAGGTATTGAGTTGCAGGATGCCGGATTAATAAGATGAGGATTGAAGAGTGAGTTGCGCAAACATGAAGACAGCTTGAGGATCTTTCGCGTCTTTCGTCACTCTCACGACTGGAGCTGGCTGCTTGACTCAAAGACCGACCTCGCGACTCGACCTGCGCCGAAGCGGGGCACTGTATGAGAGAGCCGCAACAGAGCTTCGGGTTAGGTACAACCGAAGTCGGAGGAGCTGTGGCATCGGCGACGAAGCTCATCCCATCTGCCTCGCGCAGTCACCAACAAACGCCGAAGCGACCGTCTGCCAGCCCGCGCGAAGCACACTGGATAGTCCTTCAAGTCGCTGGCGCAACGTTGTGGAGACTTGGACAAGTGCTGTAAATCGATCCGGCAGCGGAACCACCAGCAACGGTCGCCGACGGTCGTTCAATAGCAGGCGTACAGATCATCATGGCGCCCCAACCGCTGATAGACAGCCACATCCACCTCTGGCCCAAAGAAACGACAAACGAAGAAAGCCATGCATGGATGACGCCGCCGGACATGCCGCTGGCTAAGCCTCACCTGCTGCAGGACTACTACGCCGTGACAGACAAGGCGTGCTCTTTGGATGCAGAGAGGAAGGTGCGTGGTGTCATCTACGTCGAGACGGACGTTCGCTATGACGAGCCTAGTGGAGACGTCGCCTCGTGGGCGAGAGGACCGCTGGACGAGATCAGCTTCCTCCGGTCTCTCGTAGGAGGTCGCTACGACGGCCGGGATACCGAGATGCTGCTTGGCGTGGTCCCCTGGGCACCGATGCACCAGCCGACGCACGTACTGAAAGAACATCTCAAGCTTGCCGAGGAGCGAGCGGGACCAGATGCTTGGGGCCGAGTCAAAGGCTTTCGTTTCCTGCTGCAGTTCTACCTTGATCCGTCCAAGTTCAGGGAAGTGGCTTTGAGTGCCAACTTCATCGCCAACCTGAAGCTGCTGGGTAAGAGAGGCTTCTCTTTCGATATAGGCGTCGATCAGCACCGGGCTGGAGTATGGCAGCTCGAGATCATGGGCGAGGCCATGCACAGAGCTCATGCCGGCGTTGCGGAAACGGACAAAGTTATCTTCATCATCAACCACATGTGCAAGCCAGAGTACGAAAACATCTTCCCTCAAAGCCCGAGCAGCCTCCGTGGAGCCTTCGACGAATGGTGTGATGCCGTCTCTGCCATGTCCAGCTGCTCAAAGACGTATATGAAGCTTTCGGGGCAGTTCAGCGAACTCCCTCCGGGCTCGAAGTCGGTTGAGCTGATTGCGGCATACATCAAGCAGTGGGTCAGGCATGTGCTGAGCTGTTTCGGTCCATGCCGAATCATGTTCGGGAGCGATTGGCCGGTGTGCAATGTCGGTGGGCCTCTTGGAGAATCTTCGTGGGTAGCATGGAAGGATGTGGTGAAGATGGCGCTAGCGGACTCGGAGTATCAACTCAATGATGCCGACCGGGAGTGGGTGTGGAGCAAGACGGCCATTGAAGCTTATCGCGTTTGATTGGCCGTCGCTGCTGGAGGAGCTGTGAGAGTATGTCGGCAATTCCGAGAACGGCTTCTTCGCCGGCAGAATGATGAGTCAGGCTTGCGGTCGATCCGGCCACTCCAGTCTGGAACTACCCATCCCGACGATACCTCGCGGAATACACTCCAGTACAGCTGGACTGGCAGGCCTCTCGACACTCATACTCTCCACGTCTCCTAGTTCACTTCCGAAGAATGGAGAGTGTGGAGCGTAACTGGATGCCGGGCCAACCCAGCGAGGTTTAGTAGGCCTGTGCGTGATTCGGGGCGTACACTGTTACCGGATCGCTGAGAGCAGCGGTGATTGATCTTGTAACGAGAGCTCGATGCTTACATCACTGCGCGATGGCTTGATCTGGGACCATCCTATGTCAACGTGTAACCCACTGTAAGACCGCGAGGCGAGGCGAAGGACGAGGAGGCGGCTCAAGCGGACCAGAGCCGTACTCTACACTCGCCTTTGACGTCTCGTCACTTATCCAGGGACTGTAGGGATTCTGTTGGCAGAATGCATTGACTAGTGTCACTGTGCCAGCGGTGCTCCTCGTCAACGCACCCGAAAGGACGATGGCCGGAAGACTTAGCACCCAAGCTGTATGCCACTGTGAAGGGTCTTGGTGGCTGACTGCGGCTGACAGAGCGACGTGTACGTTGCCTGGACGTTTCCAGGAACGTGGATGAGCAGCCCGGTCATAGTTGTGGGCGGTGGGTGGTGGGCGGAGTGAGGCCTTGGCATCTGGAGAAGACACGGCGGTCTCGATCTTTTCTCACGGGCGAGCTGTTACACCCGCAGCGTGCTCGTAGTAGCTGGTGGCGCCGACTCTGCGGTATAACTACTCATACCATGTGTATGTCTGTGATGGGGTGTGGCCTGTACAAGTCACTCGCGTGTCTACCATACCAAGCGTATGGGCGTCAATCTCACGGCCAAGACTGGCCAGCCAATTTGCAGTGTCAAGACGATGTAGACGAGCAATATTACTACTGGATTTCATAAGTACCTGTACAGGTAGGTGATGTGTCGAAGGGATGAGGCTGACTACTCTTCCAATCCTTAACGATGGGAACATCCACTAGCTGCCGCGAGCGCGGAAGAAAGCCGAAGCCCGCGACCTTTGAAGTTCAAGACTCGTGAACGACAGCAAGTTGCATGCCAGACTCCTCCACCACCACCACCACCACCACCACCCATCACACACCCACCGCGCATCTCACCACCCGCTCTTCGGCTTGTCTACCGCCTCGTACTCACTCGAGCCAGCGCGTCCACCTCTACCTCTACAGCCACCTTGCTGGGCTAGCGACTCCTGACGAAACGCGCCGTGTGCGCCGCGACTCGCGCCACCAAGGCCTCACTCGCATCAGCAGCTTCACGAGCTAGTGACGCGCAAGCAGTGTGGAGTGGAGCGTTCCGGGTCAGTGTGACAGAGGAGGATAGACGAGATCGCGGTGGTAGGGCAGAGTGAGTGAGAGCGCGCGGCGGCGGCGAAGATGGCGTACGCAAATGGCGACGCGATGATGGCGGGTGTGGGCGAAGAGGAGATGGACGAGGACAACGCCATCACCTCCGAAGACTGCTGGACCGTCATCCAGTCTTTCTTCGAGTCCAAAGGCCTCGTCTCCCAACAACTCGACTCCTTCGACGAGTTCGCGGCAACGACAATGCAAGAGATCATCAGCGAGACCGAGTTCATCTCCGTCGACCGCAATATGGCACCCGAGGACGACGGGAAAGGCGCGCAGATCGTGAAGCGACGGTGGCAGATCGAATTCGGCAAGGCCACCATCTCCCAGGCTGCCATGACCGAAGGCGACGGCACTACCCGGCCCCTCTACCCCCACGAGGCGCGCCTGCGCAACTTGACGTATTCGTCACCCATTTACTTGGAGATGAGGAAGCGCATCATGCTCGCCAAAGAGAGACCCGCAGGCTCGTGGTTTGACGAGGATACGCAGCGGCACATTCCGCCCGACGACTGGGACGGACAGGAATACGAGACCTTCTGGGAGCGCGAGGCAGAAGACGAGCAGCAGGAGCGGGAGAAGCCGGCCGAACAGAGAGAGCCCCGGGTCTTCATCGGCAAGCTGCCCGTCATGCTCAAGTCCCGCATCTGCACCCTCCGCAACCGGAGCGAGCAGGAACTGTACGCATTCCAGGAGTGCCCCTTTGATCAAGGCGGCTACTTTATCATCAACGGCAGCGAGAAAGTCCTCATCGCGCAGGAACGAAGTGCGGCAAATATCGTTCAGGTCTTCAAAAAGAAAGGCTCTCCCACCCCCGTCGTGGCCGAAATCCGCTCCGCCATTGAGAAAGGTAGCCGCCTCATATCGACCATGCAAGTCAAGCTTTACGAGCGCACCACCGGAGGTAACCTCGGCCGGACGGTCAAGGTGAGCTTGCCGTACGTGAAGACTGACATCCCCCTCGTCGTTGTCTTCCGCGCTCTCGGCATCGTCTCCGACCAGGACATTCTCATGCACATCTGCCGCCGCGAGGACACGCAGATGCTCGAAATGCTGAAGTCTTGCATCGAAGAGTCCACCGCGATTCAGGAGCGGGAGCAAGCGCTTGATTTCATCGGGCGTCGAGGTAATATGGCCGGGACGAAAGACCGTCGTATCAAGTACGCGAGGGATATCTTGCAGAAGGAGTTCTTGCCGCACATCAGTCAAGAAGAAGGCGCGGAGACGCGGAAAGCCTTCTTCCTAGGCTACATGGTGAATCGCCTGCTGCAAGTCCAACTCGGACGTGTGGAGGAAGACGACCGTGATCACTTCGGCAAGAAACGGCTGGATTTGGCAGGCCCACTGATGGCGCAGGTCTTCCGGTTGAAGTTCGCGCAGCTCGTGAAAGACATTCGCAACTACCTCCATCGATGCGTGGAGACGGGCAAGGAATTTGTCATTACGTTGGCGGTGAAGAGTCAGATCATCACGTCTGGATTGCGGTATTGTCTCGCGACGGGAAATTGGGGCGATCAGAAGAAAGCTGCTTCCGCCAAAGCTGGGGTGAGCCAGGTCTTGAACCGATATACCTACGCTTCCACACTCTCGCACTTACGACGCACGAACACACCGATAGGACGAGATGGCAAGATCGCGAAACCAAGACAACTGCACAACACGCACTGGGGGCTTGTGTGTCCCGCCGAGACTCCCGAAGGGCAGGCATGTGGGTTGGTGAAGAACTTGGCGCTGATGTGCTACGTTTCCGTCGGCACGCCGGGCACGCCGCTGATTGAGTACATGCGGCATCGCGGGATGGAGTTGCTAGAGGAGTACGACGCGGTGATGAACCCGAACGCCACCAAGGTCTTCCTCAACGGAACGTGGGTGGGCGTGCACACCAACGGCAAACAGCTTACGGATGCTTTGCGGGAGTTGAGGCGAAAAGAGGTGATTGGGTTTGAGGTGACTATCATCCGCGACGTGAGAGAGAGGGAGATCAAAGTCTTTACCGATGCCGGCAGAGTGATGCGGCCGCTCTTTGTGGTGAACACGGATCGGAGTTCATCGGAGTTCGGGAATTTGGCATTGAGGCAGGAGCATGTGCAGCGATTGCAGGGGGATCAGCAGACGCTCGCCAATCTCGAAGGACAGGCCGTCAGCGAGCAGGAGAAGGCGGAGAGCACATTTGGTTGGCACGGGTTGGTGAGGAGTGGTGTGATTGAGTACCTCGACGCGGAGGAGGAGGAGACGGCGATGATCATCATGACGCCTGACGACCT